>JAHWFP010268508.1:2251-27159 GCA_023313725.1 Lithobius niger
GGGGGTTTCTGCATGGCTAAATGTGAACGAAATCTTGAAAAATTAAGGGGTAGGTGCAGGGATAAACAAAACAACTGAAAGGGATGCGCTGACTGAGTCAGCGAAGCGAACGAAATCACTGATTGTTAGCCAGTGTGTGCAAAAATGGGATTGAAGCAATTTAAGCAGACGGTGTAACCTTATGTACGTTCACAGTTCTACGAAAGTTGTGATATCCACCCAAAACCAAAACTGGTAGAAAAACCCGCCAAGTTTCCAAAAACGGTCGGCATTTGAAGGTAGTGATATCATTCAACCAGGGAAAGGCCGCCAAGGTCAATCCTATTAGCCAAGTTAATCGCACCCAATAATACTTTGGACGTTAAATGAAAACTTGAAGATTGCTGCAGCGAGTAGCAATTTTCAAGTTTTAGTTTAACTTTCGAACTATTAATCGGTGCGATTAACTTAGCTAATAGGATTGACCTTGGTGGCTTTTTCCCGGTTGAATGATATCACTACCTTCAGAGGCCGACCGTTTTTGGAAACTTGGCGGGCTTTTCTACCAGTTTTGGTTTCGGGAGGATTTATTTAGACCTTACAATAAATTTATCTACCGATATCCGCATCTCAGCCCTCTTGTATCAAAACAAGGATGCAGGAACACAACAATGAATGGGGGCTGAGAACTAGTTCTCAGCACTCTATTCAATAGGTCTGTATGCTGACAACAATGAAAAAAGGCTGCCCGGTAACAACAATGAAAAAAGGCCGTCCGAAGCCGTAATAGAACACCATACGCAAAAGGAAACGTTTTTTTTCCTTTCCGTCTTGCATTGTTGGACTACTCCGGGCACTACATCATTATTGGAGCCGCGTGCTTCGTCATTGCCGGGCAGAGATGCGGACATCGGTAGATAAAAAAGTTATCGCCTGCTTCCCTCATGCAAAGAACTAACAATAGCTCGGTCCAGCGGCCCTCGACATTGTTAGTTCTCAGCACTCGGGAATCAGGCGATAATCTATACTAACAACCTCATCAGGAAAGTAAGCTGTGTGGAACCAATTATGCAATGTGTATGATTGTCATTTTCTTATCATAAATTTCAGTTCAATCGAACACTACCTGACAACTAGCCTTTACACTGTGGGTTAATTATCATCCGTTGTATCTTTAGTTGCACTTTGGTACAGCGCCATAGTGATATTGATGAAAGCTTTATGCTTTGATCATCAGTAGATGGTGCTACTGCTTGTTTCGTGTTATTATTTGTAAGTAGAAGGCATTACTGTTGGACTTCGGTTGTTAATTGTCAGTATGGTACCACGGGCTATTTTATGTTGCTATTTACTATTAGATTGTGATGGTATAGCCGGTAATGACGTTGTTCATC
The DNA here is from genome assembly GCA_023313725.1 of Lithobius niger. Classification (NCBI taxonomy): domain Eukaryota; kingdom Metazoa; phylum Arthropoda; class Chilopoda; order Lithobiomorpha; family Lithobiidae; genus Lithobius; species Lithobius niger. The sequence goes on from JAHWFP010268508.1 coordinate 3,625, forward strand.
ACGTGACACAACATGACGGCCGGATATGGCATCTACGGTTGATATGAGTCGATAGAAAGCGTTACTTATGTTTTTAATTGATGGTAGATGGAGGTACTGTCTGATTTATGTTGTTATTTACTAATAGATGGTGTTGGTGGCACGAAATGACGTTGTACATCAGTTAGCAGGATACAGGGAGCGAAACTCAACTTTTCTTCTAATATGCCCTTGGGTCAATATGATATGGAAACCGAGATATGCACCAAAGGAACTCTCAAGTTATATATGTGTTTGTGTTTAAAAGCTCCTGCGTTATGTGTGAATATTTCTTACGTGATGTGTGAGTAAATTTATTTGCGAATTAGCAATTTGTTACCTCCAGCAAGTAGCATGACGTAATGAGGAGGAGAGGGGGTGATCAAGCAACCATTTTTAGTATCAGCCTAGTACTTTGTGATATTGACTCATAGATGGTGCCCCCTTGACAAATCTACAATTTATGTTTTTGAGAAAATCGATGCTAGATGGTGTTGGTGCACCATCTAGCACCAACACCAGGACAGTCTAGGACAGTTTCTGTTTCGTGATGCTGGTGTATAGATGGACAGATGGAGGATAAATCCCAAAGCGACAGAAATGTTTCAAATTGTGGAAAATGTAAGGGAAAGGGTCAGAGATTAAGAAAAACTAAAATTTAAAGGATGAGCGTCCACCAATCCTAGAGAAAAAGATGCGTCAATAACGTTGTTTTTATGTTACTGTCTAGCTAGTCTAGCTAGCTAGCTGACTAGCTAATAAGATTTTTCCCATGTTAAATCCCGTAGACTTTTTGCTCATGGCTAGCACAAAATTGCGAATGCCTGCGTACCTGAATTTTTTGCACACGGATGCATGGTGATATGAGGATGGTCGTTTTGTTGGTTTGGGGGTTGTAGGGGTCAGGACAATTGCAGTGGAAGGGTTTTGAAATTGCCACCGGCGAATTTAAATTTCGTTTCTTTTCTAAGTTGCGAACAAAGATTTTAAGCAACAATGGCTTAAACAATCAAGACTGGATCCTTAGATTTATTGTAAAAGCCTGGACGAACTAAAAACTGAACTGTAACGAAGAACAAAATAAAGAAACATTGGATTGCGTAACAACAAAGGGATGCACGTTAGATGATGGTTACGCAACAATATGAGCATATACGAGCAAATGGTTTTTTTTCGTTAATAACCCCCCCCCCCCAAAAAAAAAAAATTAAATGCTTCGCATTCTTAGTAACAGCAAGTTAATCGCACCAAGTTAATCGCACCGAATAATACTTTGGACGTTAAATGAAAACTTGAAGATTGCTACCAATAGGACTAACCTTGGCGGTCTTTCCCTTGTGGAATGAAATCACTACCTTCAAAGGCCGACCGTTTTTGGAAGCTTGGCAGGTTTTTCTACCAGTTTTGGTTTTGGGTGGATATGTTTAATATAATATAGGTTTGTTGCAAATGCAACCGGAACGACAAGGACCGGGTGGTCACTGACTGCCGTCCGATGAATTGAGAATAACGTAAAATACGTGAGAATACGTAAAATAAAGAAAAGGTGATAACAGCTAACTAACGGTTAATGTGGAACAGGAGAAGCCCAAAGTGCACATGTAAAAATAACACAACCTGGCGTTTCGAGCTAGCTCCAGCTCATTATCAAGGGAAATACAAGATTCACTTAAAATTGCATAAAGTTGCAAACAGACAAATGCAGGCAAAACTGCCTAAGTCAGACTACAATACGAACAAGTTAAAATTTAAAAATTTAAAATTTTTAAAAGGAGAGGAAGAGGAGAGCGACCTCTTTGTGCTGAAAGCACAAGAAGAAGTGGTGAATTCCGGGTTTTAATCAGTTTTCCCTGGTGGTGAGGGTATCAAACAGTTATTTTTATAGTACCCTGGTGTCGGAATTTAGTAACAGAGTGCTCTTTGAGGAGTGCTAAGTATTCTTTGAATTTGTTGTCATTAGAGAGTAGATGATTATGAACCTGTGGATCGTGCAAGGCGATGCAGAGAGTTTCAAGATTAAGCCTAGTGCGAATATGTGGAATTTGGAAAAGAATTCTAGTGTTTGAAATATTAGGTTTGTGACCCGTTTTTTTAAAATGCTGGACCAATGAGTTATTGTTGTCTAGAAGTTTGAAATTCGATTTGTGGGATCTTAATCGTTCTATTAGCTTTTATTCACTGTGTCCAATATAGGTGGCACCACATATTTTATTTTCACAAGGAATTTTCCCATTGTGCTGGTTAAAGTACCATTTTTTATGCTGGACGTAAGTTGTAGCAAAAATGATTTTTAAAGCATCGATAAATTCTTCTGACTTCCAGCCTAATTGCTGGAGGGGGGGGGGGGGGTCGGATCAAGAGTAAGTTTATTTTCAATAATAGCGAGCAGGTGTTGGCGGTCAATGGATGGGAACATTGATTTGACATCAAATGATACCCAATTGTGATCAGGAGGCACTTGGAAAGCTTTCAGGCCACTAATGATAGACTGTGAATTGGGAGCTGTGTGGTCCCCTAGGGCCAGTTGTTTTAAGATGGGTGAAACCATTTTAACAAGAATCAGGTTAGGGGCTCTTTTGCCACTTGTGATAAAACGAATTGGCAGGTTAGGCTTGTGAGTTTTGACCTGTGGGAACAAGAGCGGTGGCAAAAAGTTCGTTTTTTTTTTTATAATTTTCGACAATGACAGAGTCAATTTTGCGTTTTTCGAGCATATGGTTCAGGAAACTCTTGATAATGGCGGAGTAGCGTGACAATGGATTATAATCAAGTAAAAAATACGTATCCAGATCAGCAAGCTGTTCAAAAACGAGCTTGTTTAAAGTTTGTGTTGGCAACAGCACAGTTGCATTGCTCTTGTCAGCCTGACAGATTGTAATGTCTGGATTATTACGAAGTTTACGAATATTTTCAAATTGTTGGACTGGTACGTTGTAGGATTTATGAAGGAGGGACTGTCTTATTTTCTGAAGTATAAGACCACGCATTTCTGTACGACGTGGAGCGAAAATGGAGCCCCATGGGTAGCCCCATTGCCACTTTCCTGTGTGACATTGTCATAAACAATGTTGACAATGCTCTTATATCCCAATTTCCTGAAATACTCGAATAAAAGATTCGTTGACGATAGTTTGGCACTTTGCCCCATTTCACTTCGCAGTAAAATACTTGTGTTTCTGAACAATTACCATTCCTCCCTCTGCTTCACTATGGAGGCCCCGGATTCTGAATTTATTTCATTTCTGGACATTACTCTCTACATTAATGCTTTCGGCTACATAGAATTCCTTCACTACAGGAAACCTTCACAAACCACACGTGTTCCTTTTTTCCAGTCATACACGGACCCAATTTATAACCTCAGCATCCTTAAAAATGAAATACAGGGAGTGAGCACTCACACCACTCAACCACAACACCTTTTGAGTGAATTTCGGTACATCATTTTTAAATACGTCAACTGTGGCTATCCACTCCACCTTGTCACTCGGTTTTCTAGCCTGACTTGGCTACTTCACAAGAAAATCTCTCCCCCTCCCCCAAATTCCAAAACAGCTAACTTTATTGTCACTCCATACATTCAAGGTATAACTGAACCCCTTCGCTCTCTACTACACACCCAGGGCATTCGACTAGTCACCAAAAATCAACCAAACCTCAAATTGTCTCTCCAAAAGACAATGCAGCCAGACTTCAAACTTCCTGCACACCTCAAAAAGAACACCATATACCAAATTCCTTGTGAAAATAAAATATGTGGCGCTACCTATATTGGACACAGTGAATAAAAGCTAATAGAACGATTAAGATCCCACAAATCGAATTTCAAACTTCTAGACAACAATACCTCATTGGTCTAGCATTTTAAAAAAACGGGTCACAAACCTAATATTTCAAACACTAGGATTCTTTTCCAAATTCCACATAATCGCACTAGGCTTAATCTTGAAACTCTCTGCATCGCCTTGCACGATCCACGGGTTCATAATCATCTACTCCCTAATGACAACAAATTCAAAGAATACTTAGCACTCCTCAAAGAGCACTCTGTTACTAAATTCCGACACCAGGGTACTATAAAAAATAACTGTTTGATACCCTCACCACCAGGGAAAACTGGTTTAAACCCGGAATACACGCATATTTCACCACTTCTTCTTGTGCTTTCAGCACAAAGAGGTCGCTCTCCTTTTAAAAATTTAAAATTTTTAAATTTTAACTTGTTCGTATTGTAGTCTGACTTAGGCAGTTTTGCCTGCATTTATCTGTTTGCAACTTTATGCAATTTTAAGTGTATCTTGTATTTCCCTTGATAATGAGCTGGAGCTAGCTCGAAACGTCGGGTTGTGTTATTTTTACATGTGCACTTTGGGCTTCTCCTGTTCCACATACTTTGTTCCAGTGCTTGCATTTTCCGTAAACTAATGGAAAAGCATTATCTATTACATTATAAACCAAAGTCTCCTAGCAGAAATGAAGCAACCGCAACGACGACCCCCGGAAGGGTAACAATGAAAACGTGCGAGTGTGTCAATTCTTTGGCTTGAAGGTGAAACTGGGACGTTGTTGCCCTGAAAAGAAGTTGAAATTGGCACATTGTTACCTCAACTAACAATTTGCTCTGCGCGGTCATCGCAAAGGCATGTCTTAAATGACGTCATGTAAGAAGGACAGTTATTTTTCGCACGCTAATGGGAGTGGGGAAGGGCCTGAACGGGGAATGCCCGTTGGTGGGGCAGTGCTTATGTTAAAGCCACTATTTGATTACGATATTGCTTGGAGAGGATTGACGGAAAGGGAAAGAAAAATTGATTGTTGCAGTGAACGATCAGGCAGCACCCAGCAAATACTGGGAAACAACCACGGGTCAAACAAATCCCCGGGCGAAGCCGGGTACGATGCTAGTTTATACATAATCATAAACATCATCTAGCTGCATATACTTAATGAAATTGGTTATTTTTTTTATCAACTCGTGTTCGCGATAAAGTTCAATTACAGTACATTTTGAGTGTGACGTTGACCTTGTTGTTCTTTTCGGAAAGGTTGCGACCATCACCTTCCGTATCCAAAATGCAGAGCGAAAATCTATAACCTTGTCCCATTTTTATTTAACATGCACTCGCTGCCTACGAGCGAGTTGACACGTGCTAATGACATGCATCGTGCGTCATAAATTGATTTTGAACGAGTGGTACGCATTCTGACACGTTATGTAAAAATTTAATTGAGGAAATCAGACGAAAATACCGCTGTACATCACGCTTCCTTCATCCCAACCAAGCAAGCAAGGAAAAGGAAGCTATCACCGGGCCCTTTTCATAGTAGATTTAATGTCTGGTGGCGTCGTTTGCATATTCAATGTGCTACAGGTGAACATGAGGAAGAAAGAAAATAAAATATTCACTGACAAACAAAAGTGAAAACACTTAGTAATACCAGGGGTGAATTAATAAAACCATACGCAGTATGCGAGGAGTACCTTACTAGGATGATTTCGTAGCCAGCATTGCCGGTTTGCCCTGCCACCGTGTGGCAGATTTTGGCCCTACGTCTAAGAGCTGCGTTTGCCACCAGATGGCGAAACAGATAATGAGCGACAAAATGCGAGTGAGGTTTGATCATTCTAGAACCGCTGGAAAATCTCGAAATGTAATTTATTGCGACAGATATTTAAAATTCCCTCGAAAAAACACGGCGTGTCGGTGGCATAGGCTTAGCTATTAACGGGTATTACAAGTCAATCCATTACAGGGAGGATGCTTGATCGTCTTCATGACGGCTTTTGGAAAGCGAGATCGGATTGAATAGAAAGGCAACAAGTGATAGAGATCGAAGCTATAGATTAGTGACATTTGCCGCCATTTTGGCACCAGTATGGGTTTTGGAGGGAATAACTACAAGGTGCACTACATAAAAATGGAGAGAAAACAACGGAAGAGCGGATTTCTTTGGCTTAAAATAACGTTGTTTTCTCTAACAACAAAAACCGCGTGTTTTATGTCTAAGAAATCATTCTCCACAGCGTCGGCTTCAGTATGACACCCTCCTGTTTCTCCCTGAAGTGCCCCTTGCAGCTATTCCATTAAGGCTCCAGCATAGAGTTATATACAATAATACTACGTCGTGTCACTACTCTATATTTCATCGGTTTAAACTATAAGTCAAAGTACTTGAAAGTTCAATTTGACAACTACGTCAGCAGATTTACCTTTTCCTTTGGCTGCACCAATTTTGCAGCACGAGAAAAAATTAATTTGTAACTTTTTTTAATTTTGTCATCCACGCATTAGGGACGTTCAAGTATTACGTCATCAGGAAGACGGGAGGGGGGGGGGGTTCACCCGGTGGAGACGATTGATGAGGAGGGTGGCCAGTTGATGACGTAAGCACCATTATCCCAGTAAAAGGATGGGAAACTGCAAAAAAAAAAAGACTTTAGAATAATATAGGGAAATACAACGAAAACACCCCCTCTTGGGGGTGGGTCAAGTTAGAAATGACGTAATACTAGAGGGGGAGGGGCAGGTTTGAGCAATTGATAACAATCGATGACGATGAGGGAGGGGGGTTGAAAATGGCCAATTTTTTGATGACGTAATACTTGAACGACCCCATTCTCCGAGCTCGGAAATGTATTAACCATCGTACCAACAAACCACACGCGTTTTAAAATATATACACGCAATAGTTTATTTAAATTAACTAGATGTATCATGAACACACCCGCACGTTCCGTCAATTAAAAGATGAAAGTTTTGAACAAATCCCGTCGTAGCATCCAGGGACCGTATCATGTGATATCCAGTGTGTGCCGCCTTGTAGTTAGAAATGCACGTGTCATTATAAGGCCGCACATTCAGGGCCGCAGCTACCTAGCGGTGGAAGCGTGTAAGACTGAAGAGAGCGTAACGAGCTTATCCAAGTATAATTATTTTCGTTTTATAATATTTTTAAATCGTTCTCGTTTTAGTTTAAAGTCAAAAAATGTTAAAGTTAGACTACATTCTATCGTTGTTAAAGGGGGGAGGGGGAGGGGTAAACCTTTGGTGGGGCATAAAGTTACCAGTTTGAATGTAAAAAAAAAAATTGCCAGTCCCAACTCCCCCCCCCCTCCCCACTCCACGGCCTTCAGCACATTGGCGCCGTAGTAGGTACACTAAAATGTCTGTATCGTAGTCAGTGAAGGCCAAAATAAAATAAAAGCAGCCAAGTAATTTTAGAATGTGAAGAGGAAGAATCTCGACAAGCAAACTAAATTCCACAGGTGGATACTGCGTCAGGTTTTCAAACCCAAAACAGTGGATTCTGAAAAAAGGGAGAAGTAATTCACGAGTGCCGCGATAATGGAGTGCGGAGGGACGCAGAAGAAGCAGGCAGCAAGGTTGGGGATGAGGGTTGGACGTCTATCTCATAAACGTTTTTTTTTTTTTTGAGGGTGGGAGACATAGGGGGGAGATGGGGGAAGACATAATTGGGTAAGCAACGTTCTGTTCAAAGGTCTTTACTATAGTTAATGAAGAACAGAATGAGAAAGCTACGTATTTTAAAATTATGCCCCCTATCTGGAGTATTATATTGCATGCTGAAGGGGGGTGCTAAAAGAGGGTTGATGGGAGGCGTAAAAATTGTTAATTCCCCCCCCCCCCCCCCCGAAAAATGTTCATTTACGCAGCTTGTAGTGGGTACTCTAATAATGCTGAAGGACTGTGCGGTAGTTGGTGGCCACCATTGCTGAGGATGAATGCTTCAGGGCTACAGACTAGGGATGGGTCGGTAACCGAAACCGAAACCGAATTTTCGGTTTTTACTGAAAACCGACGCCGAAACCGATTCGGATTTTGTGTCTGTTTTCCGTACGGTGTTCGAAAATCAAAAAAATTATTTGTTGTTTTACATTTTTTTTAATAATTATAATTTTCTACGTATAAATGAAAGCAAAGCTCCTAGCTATTAAAACGAAAATAGTAGAGGAAAATGGTGCCACAGCTATACGCTACCACGGTCTATGACGCTGCTGAAAGTGAACGCAGGAGTGAGTTGAAGCTAGTAATACTACTGTTGCAAGAAAAAAAATTAGGAAAATCGGGTTGGGGTGGATGGTGGCAAAAACCGATACCGAAACCGAAACCGAAGTTTTTTGGGCGTGAAAACCGAAACCGGAACCGAAATCAAAAAAAAAAACCGACCCATTCCTACTACAGACCAGGCAGCAGCTTCATGGGCTATAGCGAAGTAATGCACGATTAGAAAGGCGTTTTTCGTCAGGTTTAGCTAGTTAATAAAAAACGTAATATCGGATACACAAACTTATCAGTTTGTAAATAAAGACTGTAATCGCTAGTAATCCCATAACCGCTAAATCCATCAAGCTCTCACCGGGTGGGGGTTGAGGGTCATTGTTTACATGCGTGCCTTAAGCAGTGTTAAAAAAAAAACCGCCATTCGCTTTCCGAACCACAAGGGCTTTTCACAAAATACGAGTAGGACGGCCTGTAGGCCTCTACTCGTATTCTGTGACGAATCCCTATGAACGGTGAGAGCAGATTGCGAGCGTAGTCTGCCCAAGGTAAGCTGGGATTGAAGCTGCATTCCTCAGTTACTATAGCGACGCGAGAAACGCAGCTATCTCACTTGGTCTTGCATCTGCTACGTCAGCTTTCCCCCTAAAATGCGAATATGTTCCGCTCTCTGATTGGGTAAAGCGATATCGCCTTCTGATTGGTTGGAAGTCGAGAGAACTGTTTCGAATAACAAAAATTGCGTTTCGCTGGAACTTACGAACCAGCTGTACGACACTAGCCCACTTTAAAAGTGCTCCAATTGACTTTTTCAAACCTGTCATTTTGAATAAGTCAATTGAGTGGATATAGCTTTACAGTTTAAAAGCTTTTCATTGGCACCGTGTGTGCTAAGTGTGGAAATTTACGGGTTTTAAAAAGTAAATTTCAAACTGTGTATCATTTACAAATTTGTATAGTACGGCTACAAAGCTAAAGTGGGGTTTAAATTGTTCAGATAAAAACAATTGATGTGGTGTTTAAATTTATGTGGTGTACACAAGAGCACCTCTGTAGAATTAAATGATTGTTTTACTGGTTAAACTCTTACTTTTAACACTAATTTCTTTTTACACTGAAAGAAATGGCTCATTTTGTTACAGCTTTCCCCTCCCATTAGGCTTTAATTGCTTTCGCAGCCCTTTCAGCTTAACACACACTCCTAGAGTGGTGCAAACACAATAGAATAAAAATATTATTACGATCTTTTTATCATGGGAGGCTAACTGAACAATTACAACCCCTAAACTCCGCATTTTCACGCGCCTTCAACCGACTGTTGCGTCAAAGGCTACTTACGGAGCGAAATTTCCAGTTTTTCTTCGTCCTTAGCTAGGGAGTATTCTAATTGCAACCTGCCAAGGACACCAAATACCTATATGCTTTTGCCAAAGCCTGCAGGGAACAGTCCTGGACATCCCCGGCCGGAAGAAATCCTGGTCTTGTTATCACTGCATACAAGCATTCAGCATACAAGATAAATTTAAACTAAAAAAAACACCGGCAAAGTCCTTAGTGTAATCAGTTCGCTCGCCTGTTTCCAGAGATGTTTTCTCCACATTAACCTGTAATTCACAAAAACACTTCTGGGAACACTTCTGAGAACACTTTAATGGTCAAATTAAGGACGTTTCAAGTGTTCTTTTTAAGAACACTTCCAATGAGAACACTTCTTAGAACACTTCATGTGTTCGGAACAATTCATGTGTTCTTATTAAGAACACTTCCGAACACTTTAAAATGGTCAAATTAAGACCACTTCAAGTGATCGCAGAAGTGTTCCGCCTGAAGTGTTCCACCTGAAGTGTTCTCAGAAGTGTTCCACAAATGAAGAAATTTCATCTTCGTGGTCTAAATAAATAAACCACTTTACTACCTCTTTGCCATTTGCTGTGTAGCTGACATTGCTACGTTTGGAGGCAACCTAACCTAAACATCTAGGCTACACCGTTGCGGGGGTATGAACCCCTTCCCAGGAACATGGGTCTCAATCAGACAGACACAGGGATTGAGTGGTAAGATAATATGCGTTGGCTCTTATATTAGGCCAACACGTCCTTATGTAGGCTTTACTCATAGGTGGCGGTGGAGCCACTAACCTGGCTTACAAAGAGTGGGCCCTGGTGGCCAGCAAGTACAAAATTGGACGTGTGCGTCCTTAAGGGATGGCACACCCCATAATGTTGGACACTCCAGTAACCCCTGTTAATGGCGGACACTCCAGCATACAAGCATTAGAAGTACGAGATGCCATTTACAGACGAATGGTGACAAAATAATAGTAAACTAAATCTTATTTAAAGAGGTGCAGCATTAAGGAACCACTTCGAGCGAAGCAAAACGATACCAACGGAGGGAGCCAAGTGCGTGCGTGCGTGTGTGTTTGCTTGTACCTCTACTCCTCTGGAACCAAAGCACCTACAAACATGAGAGTAGGACCAAACGAAAGATAATTAAATTGCCCTTCGGTTAGGCCTATTTTCATCGCTGTAACTTGATATTATGACCCAAAAATACGCGAAAGAATTTGAAAAAGTAACGTCAAAGTTTTTTTTAACCTTCATGACAATTGCTCATGACGTCATAGTTTGTTCACGATATTTCTGTTTTACCAGTCATTGTTAACACGTGCTATGCACTTTGAATTCTAAATTAATTCAGCAATTTACTTATCTTTCATTTGGTACAACTCTCATTTTTGTAGGTATACCTCGGTTCCAGAGGAGAAGAGGAACAAACACGCACCATGCACATCATACGCCTTCAATGATGTAGATGATTAATGATTTGTGATTTTGAGTGTGTTGCATTGGTGGTCACGTCCGATTTCAATTTAAGCTATTTCATTTGCTATGTTACTATTTCTTAAGTTTCTATAATTATTCGTTCGTATTAAACCAGGTTGGTTTAGAATTATTTTAAAATTCCTGTGTGGTTTGTAGTGGTTTGCTGACGATGTTTTGGAGCCGGACTTTCCATGTACAGCTACAAATTTTAATATGCGTTGACTGTGTTGAGAGGTTTAAGTTTTTAGTTTTCCAATTAGCAGTTTTTGCACGTTGGAATTATTTTTAAATTACTGTTAGTTTGTGCTGGTGTTCTGATGATTTTTTAGAGCCTGATTTACATTCAAATCGTGACGTTTCACCTGACGTTCTGCAGATGTTTCCCCAAGTGAGGGATCGTCAGAAAGTGAAGTGATACGACGCCCATGAAAAAATCTGTACTGAGCAGGACGTAAAGAGCAATATTCTTAAAATAAATAAAACAAGAAAAACCATGTAAAGTGTATACTAACACAAATTACAAATTGTGTGTGGTTCTTGGTGGTTACATTGATTCAGTTACTTTTCTAAGGAAATGTTTGCGCTGATTGAGTGAGTGAAGCGAACGAAAATCATCGTTTGTCACCAGAAACAGCGCTTTTCTGATAAATTGCTTGATTTTTTTGCTTGCCTCCTTGGACGTAAAAAAAAAAATAATATTGACCTTCTCCTCCCGAGATAATCAATATCGCATACTACACTTTTTGTTTTCGGGCCCGTCCGAAAGCTGATGGTTGTCCGAAAGCTGATGAGAATGTGTGGCAGCAAGAACGAGAGCGGCAGAAGGCGCCTGGTCGGTCGGCTCAGCGAGAGTCTTCGGCATGACCTGAGTGTTTACCCGAATTCCAAACGAAAGGGTAGGGAGACAGAGCGACGTGAAGACGCTCGCTGGAGGAAAATGAATACCGAAAGCATCCGCGCTCTCGCTTTTATATAGGAGGACTACGACACGCATGTGCAGTGGTGGTTACCCAGCAAGCGGCTACAAGCAACTAAGAAACCTCCCGGAAGACATCCATTGAGGATCATTGAATGGTAAATTAACAAGTTATGTACATTTTCCAGCGGTAATAAGAAAACAATTTGTAACGGTGACGGCGGTGAAGACGTGGCTGATGCCCTATATTCCTCATACGCGAGTACCACGCTAATTGGGTTTCTCATTTTCAGCTGTTACAATACGTGGCAATAGGTGTTTCTGAGATTTATTGGCAAGGCCAGAAGGATGTTGGGAACTTTGACAGAGTCAACCTTGACGCATTACCATATCCTTCCAAAAGGATCAATTGTACATAAAACATCTGGATTTGCGTATGAATGATGCACGCACGTGTCGCAAACGCGTATAAATATGTTATTCGGATAATTTTTCCTCTTGCTTTCTGCGTGTTGTTACGAAGGTGTCTGTACAGGTAAGGCTTAAAGCTATCGTAATGAAATTTAAAATGAATTTACTTTCTGTTTGCCTTTTTTGGGGGCTTTTTGGATCGCATTTTAAAGGTAAGGAACATACTTATTGCTGGAGCTATTGGTAAAATCAATGACGAGATAATTTCAAACCATTTAGCAAGCTTGACTGGCCACTGTGCAGAATATTTAATTATTTAATCACGGAAGTTAAGCCTAATTGCATGAGATCAACTGAGCTGATCGGTAGTTAAAAAACGGACCCTGGGAAAATATAGTAGTTTAGAAACCGATCGGGGAGTAACCACCAGCATCGTTCCACAATAGGTGTGTGGAGTACGATAAAATAGATGTAAATAATGTGAAGCCAGATGCACTTGCCGCAAAAACACAAATTTATATTTCGACACCTTTATTTGGCGGTGCCTTCATCAGAGTAACAAGGTAAGAGTTTAAGAAGTTAAAAAACAACAGAGATTGGTATGCCTAAACGTTTGCTTACATTGGTGCAGTCAGTCTAGAATTTAAAACGGTAAAATGTTAAAATACATTTAAATCAGCCTCTAATAATAACGTACAATGCATTAGGCATGCTGTATACATGGTAAAATTGGTGCAGATGGCCAAAACTTAGTAAATCTATATGAAACTTACAGTTGAGATGGTCAGAGCAGCGGTTAGGCCATATTTGAAAGTAAGGAACGAAAAAGAGGCTGGATAAGGCCTGCTGAGAGGGTGTAGATCACACGCCGTCAAGGAGAGACGGAAATGGGAAGGGGTTGAATGGGTTGGGAAGAGGAAAAAAAGGAGAGGAAAAAATAATAAATAAGTAGAAACATAAATAATGTACGTGACCGGTGGGGGAGGGGGGTGGATAAGAAGGTTCGGGAAGGCAGAAGAAAAGGAACAAGGGTACCGTGGGGGTAGAGGGGGAATGGGGAGGGGGAGGGGACAAAAGGAAGCAGCTGAAGAGAGGAGTTTGGCCCAGTGGGTCAACTTTCGGGACGTGGGTAAGACATGGTTTAGGAGGGTAGATTTGTTATTAAAAGTTTCGTAGGCTTACAGGTTGAATCTTGCACGATGAAAGCTTTTGATGTTCTGGAAGTTGAGGGTGTGGAGGCTGTCTCTCTGGTGTAGGTAAAGAGAGTTGGATTGTTTCATGCAACGAAGGTCAGATTTGTAGTTGGTGAGCCTTTGTTGGGGACTAACCAATATAGGAGTGGGTACACCCCCGTTAAAAAAAAAAAACGCCTTTTTTCGTTTTGTCGAGTTCTGTTTCTGGGCTGAGTATTGTTTCAGTTTGCATTGTTGCAACGTTGCTATTGTTGCCGCGTCATTCGATCGCGTTTTCAACGAATCTGGAAGGCTAGAGCTGCATGGAATTGCACCGAACAAGCTTTGTTGATTTCTTCGTATGTTCCATGTTAGCCTCTAAGCAGGTAAGTATCGGATATTAAATTTTACCCACTTCTAAAGGCGCATAGCAGCAGTTTGCATCTCATCGCCCAACTGTTTCTGGTGCAACAATAGCTTACACGCACAGTGAACTATTATTTATGGTTGAGCAAGTTGGTTCATTGTTGCATTCACGTTTCATTAACAAAGAACTAGTAGCCAGTGAAAATAAATATGGCGCGTGCATTGGTATTGTTGTTTCTTTTTTTTTTATTGATTGATTTGCGGCGCGAAACGGAAGGGAGCTTCCCGTCTTAAGCATGTGTCGGACTGTGTCCACGATAAGTTCTGAAAGAATTAAACAATTCACTTAAACTTACCCACAATCATTCTATGCCCTATGTGTGGTTTTAAATTTGTAAATCAGTAAAGTTGGGCACGGCATTTCTCTAAAGTAAGAAATATCTAAACATAAAATATTCATGAAATTAACCGGGACTAATCGTAATTATCTTGCAACTAAAAGAATTGACACATAAAACGACACCTAAAAATCACACGCATCACGTTTTAGTGGAAGACATTCGTTGACAAATTTAACCCGCATGCCGGCCCTACGAGTCTTCACGGATATATATTTGTGGGGAAAGGCTTCACCGAAGCAAATAAGTAGCCTTAAATGACACACATCAACATCGGAAATACGATGGATCAAGATGGATGGTCAAACAGACGCATCGCTGCAGCCGTTGGATGCAACCACAATGGGTGAACAATTCCTGTTATAGGGATGTATTGACAGGAGCGGTATAAAGGAGTATGTATGATAATATTACCGCATGGTCCATCTATCGTTTTGAGTTGCTACCAAGTGCGGCCAACTGTGGAATGACTATAATTTGTTACACGTTATGTTTTCAGGAAACTGAGGTATGATGCCACGTTTTCTTCCACTAGAAGTGCAAAAAGATGTAAATATCCTACTCGTAGACTGTAACAGTAACTGTGTAGAGTCTACAGGTGAGATATCCACATGTTTTTGCAGTCGTAGTGCAAGGAAACGTGGTATCATACAGTCAGTTTTCTGCAAACATAATGTGGAACAAAGTATAGTCGTAACTATTTTTAACGTCAACCCACGTTAAAAATACGCTGTGTAGGTTTCACCCTAATAAATCAGTGCGAAAAATATTACTCAGGCTATACGATTAGTCCAGGAATGTGGTTACTCCGCAGTTGCAGAAAAGGCTACGGCTTTTTCAAGCCAAGGCCGACTGGGGTAGAAATTGCTTGGTTTCCCTCCTGGCTCAACCAAGACCGTTAGTAAGAAGGGAGAAAATCACCCCGGTCCTCACCTCGCCACGCCTCATCGAGGGAAATAATAAAGCCACGACGATTTAGGGTGCCGAATTGGCAAAATGGCTGTTTAGCGTCATTGATTAATATCGAAATCTCACCGCAGAAAACATAATGCAGCCGTACAGTGAAGCAAGAATGCCTTTACCTGAAACGAGACTATATACAGTTTAGACAAGACTCAAAACTGCACAGCACAGCCACAGGCAACGATAAATATGTTGGGTGATTTGGTTAATTAAAAATTTGGGTGATTTTTTGGCCGCGATATTATATTATGTCGGAGGGGGATTAAGGCTCAGTTTAAAGTTTTACTCTGGTATGTCAAGCGTGGATGGGGGTGGAAGGCCTCCGTGTGTAAAAATTGTGCCCCTGTCCTCCAGTCAACTTAGAATGGTAGTGGTCTCAATGCTATTTCACGTGTGTGCCGGAAAGTTGACTCCTTTTACAGTTGTTTTTTTCGAAATAAGATTCTATCTATACTGAATTAACTGGCCTGGTATCCAGAAACTAAACCCACGGCTTCTCTCCGTGAAGACCACGTGACAACGAGTGGAAAAGGAAGCGATAATGACAACATGGACATGGCATGCAATTTGTAAGCTTCTGGGCGAATCAGTGAAGCTACTAACAAAGCAACAGTTATCATTAAGCCTGTCGTTATCTGGCGATTTATTTGGTTTAGTTAATGGTGCTAATGAACTGAATTTGCATGTCAACAAACTGCAAGAAGTATGCGTGGTAAATACTAGCTGGTTGGCTATAATTTTAAAAGATCCTTTCATTTTGGCTAGGGCCGTCGTGGGCAGTGGCAAAAATAAGACGCGACACAAAAAACTACAAAAGAAGTGATATCTATAACAAAACCTACAGAGGTGAAAAAACCCGCCACGTTTCAGCCAATCAAAGTAGTGATATCAGAGCCAAAAAGGCTGACACCAAGTTACTGCATTAGTTTCCAAGCTAATCCCACCGATTATTACCTCACACGTTAAATCAAAAACTTGACCATTGCTATCGATAGTAGCAATGGTCAGGTTTTTTATTTAACCTTTGATCTAATACTCAGTTGGATTAACTTGGTGGCATCCTTTTTGGCTCTGATATCACTACTTTGATTGGCTGAAATTTGGCGGGTTCTTTCACCCTTGTGGGTTTTGTTTTAGATTACTTACTACTTACTACTTGCTAGTAACGCTTTTTTGTATCACGAAAATGAATTCTTCCATGCGGTGAATAAAGCTGGTTGTTAGCTCATTTTACAGGTATTGCTTGCTCGTAGACGTGCGGTTTTCATATGGACCTTTCTAATTGGTCTAGTGGTTCACGGGTTAGGGAGCTCCAATCGACCAAATTGATAGTTTTACATTGTTTTAAACATTGTTATTATACAACAATGCCAAATTGAACAATAAATAAATCCATGCGTTTCCAAGGAGATACTGTAGTACTAGTAAGAAACACTAATCATTTGAAAAAAGGTGATGGCTGTCCTCAAAATCTAACGAAATGCCAACCAAAAACAAACAAAAAAAAAAAGAAATGGACCAGAAAAGTAGATTGGTCTTCCCATCTCATAATTGTTTGAAAAAAAATGGGTTTCATCAATTTGCACCAGTTGGCAATGCTACATTTCTAAGCCAAACGAATATACTTACAATTATTTGACAGAGATTTAAACACCAGCAGACGATGGTGGCCGACAAAGACGAAACTGTTTCTTTTTCCAAAAGCGGTATGATGCCGTCAGCTTGTTCTAGTTGGCTACAATCAGCATAACGATTTGCGCCGATTGTTATTCGTGAACCACATTATTTATGCAATACGCCATTGAAAAACATCAGTCGTCACTAATCTGGATATGCTAACCTGACTTATTTGAGTGAACAATTCCAGCTTCATGCCGTGATTCAAATTAACCTTGTGAGTGAGCGAAACGAACCAACATCAGCATTTGGTAGCCAGTATGCTCAAAATTGCGATTGAAAATTGACTTGCGAAAATTCGTGTGCCTATATGGAACAAGCACAAACAATAAACCACAACCGTGCCGCTTTGACTCAACTAACGGCAAATTGAGCATTGGCAAATGTCGAAATTATGAATGACAACATCAATAGACATAAAATACCTCCAGACAAAACAGGTAAAGGTGATGATTAGACCGTGAACTTCTCTGTACATTAACAAGCCTAAGCAAGTTCTGCTGTCTTAACTTCTCCGACAAGTCCTTGGTCCTGAGATCCCAGTTCCCCATGCCTTTGTGGTGAGCTTGCTCTGACCTTGTGACTTCTCCAACTGTTGCTTCGCCCAGCCCAGTCCCCAGAATGCGTTCGCCAAACTTCCTGTCGCTTTACCCTTCTTCACCGGTCGTCATTTCAAGACTGCCATTTCGATAAAGGCATTCCTGCCATTCCCGAAGACTGCCATTCCCGAATTGTACCTTCCAGCCCTCAGACCTCTTGGTCCTCGCCACCTTTACGGACCGTAGGACTAGAACCGCAATCTGGACCCTCCTCTATGGACATTCTCACTCCACCGCCTTCGGTCTCTGAAGTTCTACCAAAGGATCTAGAAGACCTGCAACCATAACAGGCTCCAACCGTCTTCATCTCGGTCGTCTGGCACCCGCAAGTGGCAGTCGCCATTGGCGCTTCTTTTCTTTTTGAAATAATAAAGCTGTCTTACTACAATACATATAAGTTTCATTGAAGAGAAGAAGAATTGGCAATAAGTCAACATATTGATGTAAACTACAATAACAACACACCCTTCTGGTATCACTATCGACCGGTGCTATATTTCGTTCGACATGGCATTCCACTCAGCAGCAAAATCCCGTAACGCGATCTTAGGCAGTCGCTGGTCTATAATCAACAGGCACTGGTCGCCTGCGGCTGCAATGTCGCGGACACCTCCCTTTGCGGTCGCCTCTGGTCCTCATCACCTCTTCAGTACCTGCCTCTACGATCGCTGTATGGCATTCACTGATACAACCAGTATTCTTCATCCGGGAACCTGCTGACCACTCCCAACAGGGTTCGGTCGCTTAACGGAGAAATGCACCCCAACACATACGATCCTACCCTTCTCTACGGGTTGCTTTTTCGGCCGTATTTTCGGTTATCACCACCCTCCCTACTTCACCACTCTTCTCCCCCGGATTTGTTCCTCAGGAATAAACTAAGTGACAAAAAAAAGGGGGGTGGGGGAAAAGACACAGTGCTTATTATGGAGATTTTTGAAGGTGGACTCTCAGCTTCTGCCAGGGATACCATTGGGTCACAGTCCTTCCCGATAATGCTGCATACGGAAAACCGGGTAATGTAGGTTTTCGGTTAGGCAATAAAAACAGAAATCAACCAGGCCCTACCCTGGTATTTCTATGTATTTTTGTTTTTCCGTAGTGAATGTTGTTCGAAATGACATTACTTTGTCGTTAACCGTACTGTTTCTTGTTAAATAGGGATCCAAATTTACTTAAGTAGACGACGAAATAAAAAAAAAATGCTGGCAAATGAACTTTTGAAGAAGGCGAGTAACTGAACTGGTCTTACTAGCCACTGGCAAACGGGGAAATATGTTAATCTGCAGATTTATCACAATATAAATGGCTTCCATCAAGTTTTCTTCACGGTAGGGTCATTCAACTCCCCTCACTCCCTCACCGTACCTTAGGCTGCTGAAGCTTCTTGAGGATTCGTTCATTTGACTTGCAGCCTCATGGACAGATGAGCTGCAGTTAATAACGTCTAGTAGCATGATGACAATCTGGTAAAAACAATAATAGGCTTCTGTTCAGGTCCCCCCCACCCAAACCCTATCCCTCCACCATCGCTATTCAAAATAGAGATAAATTCGTAGTCACACTGGTAAAAAATGGGAAATGCCGAGCAAAACTACCAGTTTTACAAAAATAAACATACGCAAATACATGCAAATTGTACACCGATAAAGGAAACAAAACACAACGGCAAATCTTAAACGAAGAACTGGCTTGGAATTCTATGGGCTGAATATCTTTTTTTTTTTTTTGGGGGGGGGGAGGGATTTGAAGTTTAACAAAATTTGCTTCCTTCCCCATCCCAATCCCTACACAGCATTTTGCCTTCGTTACATGTCTGTAAATTCTTACAGAATATATACCAGCACGTTTGCAAAGTTTTATTTGGGCGTTGAAAGCATAACTCGGTGTCACGATGTCAAACTACAGGTCGTACGCTGGATTGGGATCCCAAATGATATATATCCATTGTCACAGTAACGCCATTCACTGCAATCACCCCCCCCCCCCTCCCAACCTCTACCTTATTTTTTAATGCCCTTTAGGTAGATAGAATAATGAAGAAGATGAATTAAAACTTAATACAAAAACCAATAAAAGAAGGTTATTCGAGGCCTGCGATACTGATTTTCCTTTCCAAGCTCAATAACAACTTTTTTTTAATTTATTTACTGCCTTTATTCAGACCTATGAATGCAAGGCTGTCATAAATAGAGCCTATTTCTATTAGCATCTTAAACTAAAATTTTTGCTATTGCCCTTTTTTCCAACGGTGCCCCATTTTTTTTTTATCTGCAGGCGCCTGTTTCTAAGGTAGAAAAAAAACATAGAATATTTTTTTTTCTGTATTTCTTGTTAAGTAAAGGAGTATATTCACTATCAGTCTCATTCTTGTCAGTATTGATAAAGGAATAACGCTTTATTAATTTTTATTCAATATTGGCCACAAGGAGCAAATACGGACTAGGCCTTGTATACAGACGTAAACCGTACGTTTCTTTTCCTCGAGCTTAATTAGCATTTTACACCTGCTGGAGTTAGGAATAAAAGCCAGGGATGAAGCTAAAGTGTATGGGGTTGGTGGTGGTGGAGTGAGCGCAGCCATCCCGTATCCCCCCCCCCTCCCCCACCCACCCATCACATCAAAATCAAATAGTAGATATGTGGTAAAAAGGTAGTCCTATATCAGATTCGTACTTTCCCAAAAACTCCCAAAACATTTCCCCTGCATTTCCAACCAAATGGTGTAGGAACAGTTCTGAACGTTTGGTCGAGAAATAGTATTTGCAAGAGTAATTTACTTTTTTTTAGTGGAATTTTTTGTTCGTTTTCCTGACAAAATTCCACGGCTGCTGCCTCCCCAGTAAAGTGATTCTAGGGTGGTCCTGATAACAGCGTACGCTATGTGGTGGCAAAATACCTTTGACAAAATCCCCATGACAAAATACTTTCCTCCAAGCAGTTAACTGTCCTGCCCATCCGACTATACAAACAGGTTTTTGGTTATGTACTACGTTGACGTAGAAGGAATCCAAACTATCCTCCTCTGCAGGTTCTTTTTCGTCAATACTAAATATCGTCGAGGAAAAGAGACGCACGGAAATAGTCGACGCAACGAGGAACATACACGAGCTGCCAATACGCCCACTCGCTAGACCGAAGATTCATTTCCTTTTAACGCTAGAGTATAGTGCAAGCTTTGGCTGCACGTTCCTTGTATTCTGAAATTGGCCATTTCAATGAAGTCGTATTCATTAGCCTAAGTGAATGTAAATTGAATGCTCAAACTCAAAAGTATAACGCGTAGATTGAGCTGTGCCATGATGTAGCTGCACAACGATCGAAAAGGACTGATGTACTGTTTGTTATGATACGATTGGCTTACTAAAAAACACAGTAGACATGAATGATCGTATAGTTAGGTAGAACGTAAATTTTAACGTAGCGTGAATACAGCCTCTGGTAAACATAACAAGCGGCTACAGCGACTACCTAGTCGCACCGGTCTTCTGTACAGTTCCTCCACTTCCAATGTTGAGGCGCTCACCTCTATCATGCACTACAACAGCTATCTCTATTATACTAATCTAAAAGCAGTAGCCAACACAATTGTCGGTTAAAAATGTGTAAGCTTTTAGCCCTATTTTACATTTTAGGCGTAATTCTCAGCTTTTAGGCCTAATTTTAACCAGCAGTTTTAATTTCGTAAGTAGCAGCTAACGGCGATATGGATTGTATAGTAAGCCTATTCATTTTTGCAACACGGTGCGCGTATACAGGCACACAGTTACAGTGTTACAACGTAACGTGCAACGTAGCGTATATAGATCAGTGGTAGTAGGGAAGCGACGAGAGCGACTCGTAGCAACTTGACGTTGCCATGGTAACATGATTTTAGGCCTAATTTTAAAAATGCAGTTTTAATTTTGGAAGTAGCAGATAGGTCAAAACCCAGAACTATTCAAGTAATTAGTTGAACATGGAGAAAAAAAATCTTCATGCTAACCTTAACATAATTCCATCATTCGATGGTTACCAATAACTAGCATCACTGCAGTTAATAATTTTACGGGCTATAAGTCAAGTTTATTTTGATACTTTTAAACAATAGCCTATAACTTTTTGCAAATTCAATTTTCTTTTTGAATTATTCATACAGCTGAAACAATTCAGTACCTTCGCAATGCAGCCACTACAATTTCTTTTGTATCCTCTACAAACTCGCTTTAAATAAATTTGCATTTACCTCAATTGACTTTTTTAAACCTGTCAATTTTCTACAAAGTTTAGAACTAATGTTGCAAGTTAATAGCTTTTAAAATATTAAGCTTTAAACAACATATTACACAAATTGACTTTTTTAAACCTGTCAGTTCCAACACTTTTAGCGCTAATTGCGCAATTAATAGGCTTTTTAACTACTAAACCTTTAATTTAACATACATTACACAAATGTAATTTAACAAGATGGCTCTTGTTATCTTTCAGTTGTCTCTCACGTTACTCCCAATTGCTTCCGTAACCCAAAACTTGGGGTAATTATCTAGATTAGGGGCACCACGCAAAAACACTTAATTTTTATACTAACCGACGCTACTCTTCATCCTAACACCATTTCGCATCACAAAATCCGGGGGAAACGTTTTTTTCCAACCATAAATGCACAGCTAAATGCATAAATGCGTCTGAAAATAGCACAGCTTCACATACAGCGTTGAGCGAGTGCCGCCATCTTCCTTCTCCGTTGCTTGCAGGCAAGAGGACCGCTCTAGAGATTAGAGAATAGCCAAACCGCAACCAGTTCGTTACAAGTGAAACGTCCAACAGAAGCCGGTACCTGCCTAACCTAACAACAATACCACACCAAACGTGTGAACCGGAACGACAAAAGGAGTGTGTTTCGTCTGGTTTTGTTGTTGTTGTCGTTTAGGTTAGGCAGGTACCGGCTTCTGTTTGGCGTTTCACTTGTAACGAACAGGTTCGGGTTTGGCTATTCTCTTATCTCTAGAGCGGTCCTCTTGCTTGTCTTGCTTACAAGCAACGGAGAAGGAAGATGGCGGCACTCGCTCAACGCTGTATGTGAAGCTGTGCTATTTTCAGACGCTTTTATGGTTAGAAAAAAACGTTTCCCCCGAATTTTGTGATGTGAAATGGTGTTAGGATGAAGAGTAGCGTCGGTTAGTATAAAAATTAAGTGATTTGGCGTGGTGCCCCTAATCTAGATAATTACCAAACTTGGCTCACACACACTCTTAAAATGGTGCCAACATAATAAGATAAATTAGCTTATTTATTTATTTTTTAACAGCATTGGGAAACAAACTGAAAAATTACCTCTAACTTGTCCCGCATACCGCGTTCCCCGATTGCCATGTCAAGAAACTTCTGCGGAACAGTTATTTCCTAATTCTTCGTCCGTGGGTAGGAGTTCGGACGACTACTGCTACCCCCGGACAGAAAATACCTGATGCTTTTAACCAAAGCCAGAAGAGCGAGTGTCCCCGAAGCTTCTCGGCCACTGAAATTCCGAGTCAGACCTCTTCTTGCCAGCATACAAGAAATAGGAAATTTAACCTAGTCAGTAAAACTGACTAAATTTCCACTCCTCTGTCGCCATTAGAATGTTGACCAATTCTAGATAAACCACATCGTGCGTGGGTTGAAGGAAGAGACGGGGTTTGGACTGACACGACGAGCAACGGAAGCTAAACAGCTTGCGTCGCCTTGTATAACATTTATTGGTAATAGTACATCCCGTAGGAGGCGTACACAAACTCAGGCCCTCTGGCGGCCAGTAGGGAAAACCAGAGGTGTGATACCATAACGGAATCACACCGGCAAAACATCATACACTCCACCTGCCTATGCGCATTTTGTAATAGAAAAAGCATCCGGCATCAAATTTTTCGGTAAATCCATTGTTGTATATTTCTTAGGAGTCTACGGTGAAGATCGAGATTAGTATTGGTTGAAGTTTGCTTTAAATCTATTAGCTAGAGGTATATTAAAGGGGGAAGAGTATCATTTTTGATGAAGGCGTAATTTGATGCAGAAAGGTAAAGTACAATAAGAATAAAGTGGTCGTACGTTTTCTAGCAGGGGGCGTTGAGGGGACCGTGAAATTTGGTATGCCCCCCAC
This sequence comes from Lithobius niger, assembly GCA_023313725.1. NCBI lineage: Eukaryota > Metazoa > Arthropoda > Chilopoda > Lithobiomorpha > Lithobiidae > Lithobius > Lithobius niger. The sequence continues at coordinate 27,109 of JAHWFP010268508.1, forward strand.
CCCACCCCCACCCCCACCCCCAAGAAAACAATTATTTACGCCACTGCATGT
>JAHWFP010268509.1:2167-17994 GCA_023313725.1 Lithobius niger
CCCAGCATTGGTTAAATTACAGGTTCCCAACCGTCTCAAACTGAAGGCCGTATACTCTATTATAGCGGACCGGATTTTTACCCTAGTGGGATCCAGCGGTGCCCATCATCACCCTACCCATAGTCGTAGCTAAGATTTTTTCGGGGAGCAGGGTAGGGGGGGGGGGGGGAAGGGGGTTTCAACTGGCTATTTTGCGCTCCACCCAAAATTTTACGCTTATCGCAATTTTACTCCCCTTCCCCCACGAGAAAAAAATACAATTAATTTCTTAAACCAAATCGAAAATGATACAATAATTTTAGGTTTTAAGTTTCAGATTCTAAAATAAAAACAACAATTATAAAAAAAAAAATGGGTAAGCTTTATTATGCCCTCTTCAGCCTTTCTTTTTCTTGGGGGGGTTCTCCCCCCCCCCCCCCCCCCCCCCCCCCCTAGCATAGACCTACATCGAAATCCTCCCTTCCTCCCTAGTATGAGGGTCTAATGCTACTCAAATTTTGGGGGGAAATTTCACCAGCTTTCCGATTGCACTCTAAACCCGCCAGTCCGCCTCTGGGATCACCTGTTATCACCTGTTAATTGCAAAATACGCCGTGGTGTTGGGGAGTACAAATTCTACAAAACAGATTCCCCAGCAATAATAAGGACATTTGCGTTTTTAATAAAAGTAGGCCTAAATCTCTCGAGTGAATGTGTCGTACCAAGTTCTCAATTGTTAGACGCTAGTGTTTGGTACTGCTAAGCCGTACAAATCCCTTAAAAAAAAGACTTCGTCGTTATCATGTAAATAGCCATCTTGGGGGTAAAGATCGTTTCCGGTGATGGAAGGGAGTGAGAGATATTGGCGTCCGTGTGGGCGAACGAGAGAAGGGGGGAATTCAAATGAGTTCCTGGCAGCAATAACTCTTCGGGGCCAGATAATAGCCGCAATCAAACAGAAAAGGAGACTTAACGCCATTCAACAATGAAATGTGGGTTATTATGGCACGAGATAAAGCGATATCGGATAAATTGACAGGAAACGAGATAAGGCCCAGCGCTGCCAACATGGGACAACCCCTTTCTGAATACATTTGATGCCGAGATGGTTAGGGACCAGATTTTGACACAATTCCAGCCAGAGCCCAGAGAATGCTTACAGCATATAGCCTGTTGGTGAATCCAGAGAGTGTATAAATTCAAAAAAGACACACAAAGTAATTTCTTTAATATTGAAATATGCGATTAATTATGGTACTTTCCCATCCTCCATTCCTGCCCCCCCCCCCCCCCAGACAGAACTAACTGGTTGATACTGCACAGTACGCAAATACTCATGTAAAGGCTGTCGTACAATTGCGGTCAATGACTGCCCTGTTTTTCCCACTCTCAGGTAAAAGGGCAGAGGGCATTCCTTTGTACAAAGGGCAATTGGTGTTCCAGAGTCGGGCTGGCTTAGAAGGGGGTCTGAGCCATTTGGAAGAACGAAGTGTGTGCCGTGTTATTCTAGAAATTTACTTTACTCCTGACTTGAGTGATGGCTCCTGAAACCTAAGCTATGACCGTCTGGGGGAGAGCTATAAGCTCCCCAAGAAGGATTTGTCCCAAGCCCACACTTTAAATATCTACTGTTATTTCGAGCTTTGGACTGCATTCTGTGAAAAACCTTCTACATTTCAAAAAATCCTTTTTTTTTTGGTCGATTTTCAGTGTTAATAGAAGTTTTTTTTTCATTGAGTGAGGGGGGGGGGCGGATTTAAACAAAGGGGTTTAAAACGCAACTGAATCGGAGGTAGTGAGAGATGGGTTATGTGTTGAAAGGACTGGTAAACAGCAGGAAAACATCCGAAATGGGACAATGACATTTCTTCTGGTTGTGGTGGGGGGAAGGGGATAAAAAGTACCCGAGAGGCGCCAAAAGTGCGACATCCAAAGAACGCTTGTACTATGGACGGTGGTACTATGGCCAGTCCGAGCCTGAGGTGTTGTATGGTATACAAAGGGCAAAGGGCATTTAGTATTCCTTGGGCAACGATTTATCAGTAACTGGCATATCTGTTTCACGAGTTTTCGGAGTGTTGGTAGCAGGTTTATTTTTATTATTATTATTATTACTAGACATATCGTTCGCTCAGCTCACTCTGTTGGGATTGACCGACGCTTCTTATAGTTTTTATTTTTTTATTAGTTTGCCTGTTCAAACTTTAATGTGTATTTTTCGTGTATTTGACGGCCAAAAACCCAGTTACAGCAATGAAAAATAGACCTATCCGGCGAGTAATTTAATTATCTCTCATTTGGCACTACTATCATCTTTGTGGGTGCCTTAGTGTAAGAGGAATAGAGGTACAAACACGCACACACATCTTAGTTTATTAATGATGTAGATTATTATTATTATCACTTTACTTTATTGTATGCTTTCAAATACATAGAAATGTTTCCTTACATTAAATTTTTTTGAACACTTAATATATGTTTTATTAATTTAACACAAGTTCTTAAATTTTTGCGGTTTTTTCCCCCATCCAATAAATGTGGTGGTGGAGATGTTTTACTTTTGCACTAGTGGTCACAGAACATGGATTTTCCAGAAAGGAACTTGGTTTACATCCGTTAGAACCTATTTTTCCACGGAATAAGCATTTGGACGGCCCGCAATACTACATTTCATTCTTAAATGCATGGACTTGTGATCAGTAGGAACGGCTGGAAGTCATGGGTCAGTATTCGAACTGATCGGAAGGGTGATGGGGGTGAAAAAGCAGGTCACTTCCATCTCTGGAAGAATTAGGTTCACTTTAGTACTCTTGTTAGGCCTATGCGAACGTGAAAGCAAGTTTTACATTCTTAGCAGAGCTGGCAAATTTATCGTGTATTGTTGATGATAGGCGCCATTTCCCATTTATATGTAGTATAGAACAGCTACATACTGGTAACGACATACTGGGACGAAGCTAGCATCTGGAGCCGGTCGCTCAGCTAGCTGCAAGGAGGCACTGAACACAAATGAGGTTAAAAAAAAAACAGCGTATTTAGTCAAGCCGATACTGTGAGAGCGGATTTCTTAGGCCTAACAAAATCGTTTGTTTTGTGCAATCCATTACGCTACTATCCTAAGCTACGAGCGTCTGGAAGAGCGCTGTAAGCTCCCCAAACAGGATTCTGTCCCAAGCCCACACTTTAAATACTTACTGTAATTTCAAGCTTTGTACAGCATTCTGTGAAAACCTACATTTCCAGAAATTGTTTTTTTTTTGGTCGATTTTCATAGTGTTAATAGAAGTTTTTTTTTTAATTGAGTGAGGCCGGGGGGGGGGGGATTTACACAAAGGGGTTGAAAACGCAATGAATCGGCGGCAGAGAGGGAGGGGGTTATGTGTTGAAAGGACTGGTAAACAGCAGGATGTGGCAAAATTTGGCAATGATATTTTTCTAGTTGTGGTGGGTTATAAGGTTATAATAATAAGCAATCCAATCCTTAACGTATATTTTGGGAAAAGAAAAGGTTCCACTTGCTGAAATTTGCAGCAGCCGCCAATAAATCCCCAAAAATATAATTTTATAGAGCCACGATACCCGCTCTCAAGCAGTGGCTAGACAAACTACGCTAATGTTCTCCGTGTGTATTCCGTTCCCCTGGCAGCAAGCTCAATGACCGGATCCAGACGTTAGTCTCGTAGCGTTATTGTCCCTCCCTTACACACTATAATTAAAAATAGTTCTTGGCTATTTATTAAAAACAGCAATAAAGATACTTTTAGCAATGCCAAACGCCTCGACTTGTGTTTATGTAAATAAACTAAATATCCGGGAACACCTATTAGACAGTTAATAATAATAAATCACAAGGAAAAGGGTAAACGAAGCAAGCAGTCTGTATTAAAGACTGGCCTTGTGAGGAAACAAGATACATTAATCTGAAAATGAAAGAAAATACAACTGCCCCGACTAGGACACGAACTCAGGACTTTCTAGCGTGGAGGCCAAGAAGCAACGTTGCTTTCCCTCCTTGTATAGGTTTGTGACCTTTAGGTCACCACTGAGAAAAACTGAAGAGCTACTTAGCTCGGCTGGAGCCTGTAGCCAGTATTTGCCCCGGTAGTGCAGTGGTTAGAGTGTCCGGCCACTCAGCAGGAAGTCCTGGGTTCGAGTCCCAGTCAGTTGTCTTTTCCTTTTCCTGAAAAAGATTAGTGTATCTTGTGTCCTCACAAGGCCAGTCTTTAATGCAGACTCCTTGCTTCGTTTACCTGTCAGACAGATTTCTGACCCCAGTACCTTGCTCGGATATGCTGACCACTGCACCAGAAGTAAAAACCCCGGAGTGTAGGACGAATCCAATCTTCTGAGTTTTTGCGTTCCTGACAAAGCGGGCAGAGATGGAATTGGGTTTTGGTACACTAAAAACTGTCATACCTAAAAACAAACACCCGTCATTTCATCCGGTGACTGCAGTGAAGCCCAGTGTGCGGCCATTTAGATGAAAAAGTTTCACGAGTCATATCATGTGACCGGCATTCGAGCCTGGGTTTTCAGACTACAAGTCGACGGCTTTAGCCGCTAAGCCACGACATAAACCAGATTGCCACCAACTCTGGAAAACCTATAAGCCAGTTTGCGATCATGTGGACAGTGTCATGGCACCTTAGTGGTTAAAACAGTCGACGTGCAATCGGGCGACCAGGTTTCGAATCCCGTCCATATGATAACATGTGAATTTTTTTTCATTTAGATGGCTGCAGAATGGGCTTCACTGCAGTCCCCCGATGCGACGACCCTCCGCCCCCTCCCCCCCCCCCCCACCCCAGAGAAAAAAACTCTTGAATGTGGTACTGGCACACATTACATGTTTGTTGAAAAAATAAGTTGCTTTGGGAAATGGGGGAAGCTAAAGAACATTTTGAGTAATGATTAGGTAGTTACGCCACTATACAAGGCCAGTAGCCATCCTGGTAATCCTCATAACGATTACATTATTTTTATCGTCTTTCGTTTATCCACGTTCGTTCCGGATCCTCTTCTTGAAACGTTTCTGTTAAAATTTACCCTTCGTCTAGCAAGTGTTCTCATTAGCAAAATTTCTCTTTCTTCTCGGAGGAGGACAACAACCGATTTGTCTTTACGACTTCTGGTTTGTTTATACTGTCAAAGGTCAACTGAGATCTTTAAAGGGGCCGAACCTGTCTTATCTTGATCTTGCCAGTAGCCATAAACGATTCTTCTCAGTAGCGTTCAAGAGAATGCACTACCGTCCATTGGCCGGAGTGTTTTGACGCCTCATTATTGGACCCAGTAAGGTCAGTGCTTGCTTTTGATTTATTTCCAAGATGGCGACTGATGTATTCCTCCTCCTGCCACGGGGTCTCCTTATCGGAGCACGGGCCTGTTATCGAGGCTAGCTAATGAGAGGCGCGCGCACAACGCTAACAAACGACGCCATTATTTTCATAACAATCGGCCATAATAAGAGCGGCCGGGCGAATGGAGATCCGTTGTGCTGGACATTATCAGCAACTTGGGGCCATTATCGCCTCTGTTGGTAACGGGCACAGCTCCCCATTGGCTGGACAGTTACTGGCTTATGCAAATGAGTTGGAGATGACGATACTACTGCGAAAGGGTGGCATAAAAGTTAGACTTGTCATCTCTCGAAATGTATGTTTGGCAAGCAATATGCCACGGCTTTGGCGACAGTTGCATCACGAAAGTTTGAGTTAACGATTAGGTACACTTGTATGTCTGTTTCGTAATTGAAGTTGTTGGAATTTATAAAAGATCATCGGGCAGAATTGTAACCCTGCCTTTGAACTTTGTTAGGCTGTTGTTTGACTGGGTAGAAATCTGCCAGGAAAAAAAAGGTAGACTGGAGTATCCGATTGAAACCTTACATTGTGATACAGAACCGGAAGCCCTTTAACGAAAGTAGTGATGGGCAGCAAATACTAAAAAAGTAATCAAACTACAGTTAATAACACCAGTGGAAAAAATAGTTGCAACTGCTGACTACCTTCAAATAAAACTAGTTGGAACTACAGTTACAGTTCTTTTGTCGTAGTTAGTATAGATGTAACTATTTTTTTTCCTTAATAAGATGGGTGTACAGTTACTAATTAAAGAGTACCGTAGCTAATAAAAGACCAGTTTAATAACCAAAACACAAACAGTAACACTGTTTTAAGGAAGCTCAAACGAAAACGAGTTAGTTTAAACTCCATATACTCCACGTGCACGCTGAATAAAATAGGCATAGTCCCACACGGAGGTCTAACTCACGTCTCACACGCACTGTAGAGGGTGTGGTCAAGGCAAGGTCATCCACAGCTACTCTTCTGGCAATGTTCTAGCTGGTGCAGAGATTTATATGTACATAAAAATATAAGTTTGTTGCAAATGCAACCAGAATGACAAGGACCTGGTGGTCACCGACTGCCATCCGAGGTTAAAACTAAATAAATTTTAATTGCAAAAGTTGAAGAATTTAAAACTTTAAAAACGAAGACGATGGCTTGGCTGCAGATGAAGGGTTGATGGTATTGGGTTAGGGTCACGAATGCCTTACCACTAAGGTTAGACCTACCAGGGACACAATGGTCCCCGATGGCATCGCAAACGTGCGGGAAAAGTAGGGGGGAAAACCGGTATCATTGCCAATGTTTTTTTTTAAGAATAAAATCATGCATCTAGTTTACAAAGACAGTTCACTGTTTCAAGTAACGAATGGGATGGTCCGATGATACTTTTCCCATAATTAAAGAACTTCAGTATTTCACCTTTCCCAATAACAATAATAATAATGCACTTAATTTATTATTTTGAAAATAATAAATTAAAGTGCATTTTTACTTTTATTTCTACAAAATTCTCGGGTGACCTATGAATATGAAGAAAAATAGTCGTTCAGCAAGTAGTTTAACTACAAAAAAAAGTTTAACTAGTAGTTATCAGCTATAATTTCGGTTTAGCTGTAACTACCACTTAACTACTTTGAAAGTAGTTTAACTAGGAGTTGTAACGATATGTAGTTAAATACTGCCCGTCACTGAAGTAAGAAAGTTTTTCCTTGGTGGTGGGTATTATTTCACCCTGCCAACTCGATAAGTAGAATTCATAATGTGAAGCAGTTAAGTGTGTAATAATTTGATATTGTGGGGTCGTAGTCCTAGCAAATCTAGCCTACTACACCGATGACTGCAGTGGGGCTACCTTGCCTTGGTTCCATTGGCCGAGTCTCCTAGGATCCACCCACAGTCATAATGGGATGTTATCCTATCTCACTGTTTGTTCTGTAACCACCATGTCTTTAAGAAGAGTATTCATTCGTTGGCATAGCTAGCCGATTTAAAATGGCGCTACCACTGATTGTAAATCTAAGAAAGTACCGTGGCGCCATCTAGTGGCAGTTTTATCTTTAACCTTTACAGCTTGCACCCAGGTGCACGAAGGCGTACCAAATTTTTAGTCAATAATTAAGAAGGCTCGTGGCTTGTTTGGTTCGTTAAAAGAAACGGCGTTGTGCATTCCTTCGCTAGATGCAAGCAAATGCTAGATAGTGCTAGATTGTGCTAGACGTTGCCAGATTTTGCAGACTTTCAATAGGTGATAGTGCCACTGTAATGACGAAGTCAAGGAGTATAGGGCAGTGACACGACGTAGTATTATTGTGTATAACTCTATGGTGGAGCCAGTAACTGGGTTAGCTGCAAGGTGCACTGGTGGGGTAAAAGAAGAGCGTCTTACTGAAGCCAAGGCTATTAGACTGGATTTCTTAAGCCTATAACGCGTAATTTTTGTTGTTGGTGAAAACAACGTTCTGTTAAGCTTAAGAAAGCCGCTCTCAAAGCACTGTCTTGACTAGCAGTGCCGTTTTTCCCCCTTACATTTTAATCTAGTGCACCTTGTAGCTATGCCCTCCAAATTGTATTTCGTAGCCAAAATGACGTCACATGACGCTGCTCCATAGCATTTCCCGATACCCCCTACCTCGGTCACCGCCAGCCGCACAGCTTTCTTCTTGGTCCGCCACAGAAGCAGATATCAGAGGAAGCCTACACCTGGCTGCCCGACAAATCTCCATAGCAAAGAAAATTTTTAACAGATCTAAAACAAATGTCAAGTTTAATTTTTTTTAAACACATGCGCTGCTAAAAATTTAGACAATGAAGACGTGAGCATTAAGACCTGATGTGTTTAATCCCAGGTATAAATACCCGATGAGAACAAGCTAAAAGAGATGGTGCGACTCTTTTTGCGCGGCACCCATCATCGATCACCACGGCCGACAGAGGGAGCCTGCGGCTACGGCGCTTCGCGTCCCGAGTTCCATTATCTTTGTCGGGAGTGTAAATATTTGCCGTGTGGCCGGTGCCTTTTTACGATGTGGAAAAATAATGTAGGGTGGACGGTTGGAGGGTGTGGCCCAGCCTTCTCTGACCTGTAATCGGCCCTTCTGCGTTCGGGTAGGGGGGTGCGGGCGAAACCTCCATTCACGGTTAGATAGAAAGAAAGGAGCCACGTGACGGAGCCCGCCAAAATAATTAAGGTCCATTGAAGAAGTCCAATTACGGGATGAGAGGGAGGGGTTGTGACTGAAAAATGAAAATGCTTTGCCGGCCCATTCATAAGTTTATCACTAAAGCTAAAGAAAAAAAAAAGCAATTTTCTGTAATGGTTTTTGAGAGGTCTGGAACGGTCTCCGCAATGGAGGTTTTTGTCAGTGCCACAAGGACAGGGCTTAAAAAAATTATTCCAGCTGTATTAAGTGTGTCAAAAGTGCTGGGTGTCTTAAGTTTTTATTTCTTTAGTTGCAGAGTCCTGGAAAAAAATATTTTTGCCAAAAGTATTATTATTTATAGATACGGTCGACAATGGAATGTTGAATTGAAAGAGGCGCTTCAGCTGCCAATCCTGCCGTCTGGCGAGAGAAGGAAAAGGTGAATGGAAGTCAATGATTTATAAGGGCTAAAATTAATTGGTTGGCAATTGCTATTCTAAAGACGAGTCCTCTATTAAGCAGTAGCATATAATTTAATACTGACGAATACGCATTGGCTTCTGTTGGATGGAAATGAGATGTCAAGTATTTATTGATATTCATGCCAAAATAAGACAGTAACAATAATAATAATGGATTTATTCATAACGAACGGGCGAGGAAAGACAATTGCCACTAATACCTTTCCCCACTTTAAAATATCCTTCTTACAAAGTAAAAAATATACTTTTTCTTGTTAACAGTAAAATTGCATAGTAAATTACTATACGTCGACATTTTATATATCCATTCAAATACTAATCTTATACTAATTAAAATGCAATACTCAACCAACTAATTAAAGTGCAATACATATCACTATTTAAAACAACGTAAGAATCCTGCCAAACTATAATTCTGTCATCGTGGCTGAGTTGTGAGAGAGTTTAGCCTGGTTGCTGGAGGTTTGCGGATCTGGTCGAATCCTTGGAAAGGGGACCTTGGCAAAGTCCCCGCCAGGACTGCCGGCCGGGGTAGCGTGAGAGGCTACCATGCTCCTTCAGTGGCTTTGGGATGTATTCTGGCTAATTCTGGACAATCTTTCGGCCCCGACGATGATCGGAGGTATCCCGGATCGAATTCCCAGGCTGGCACCTCCCTTTACCATATTTCTTCTTCTCTAAAAATCTGGTAATGTTCAAAATTGAGCTGGTTCACTCAGAAACCACCACACGATTGGAAAAGAAAAATTTACGACTTAAAAATTTAACTTAGAAAAATCAGAGTTAACACTTCTTACAATTAATTTCAAGCGATGTTCCCTGGTTTTACATCTGCCTCGTAGTTCAAAAAAGTTTGAAGCATCAATATCAAAAATTCCATTCCAATATGTCAGAATTAGGTTGACCTTAAGACATCTTGGTTCAAGCGTTTCAAGTCTCGATGTGATAGTTAAAAGAGGGCGACTACCAGTTGCTGCAGTAAATCTACGTTGCACTCGCTCAATTGATTCCATGGCCTTCAAAAAAAAAAAAAAGGCGACCATACTGGACTAGTGTGTTCTAGAATTACAATTCTAGAATACTAGAATTCTAGAATAATGTAAAAAGTCTTACGTAGTCTAAAGTAGAAATGTGTGTGACATTTTATTAATGTGTCTTGTTTTCACATGAATATTTACACAAGACACATGAATATTATCACATAAATATTTGAAGTCTCATTTCACATCTGAATAGTCATAAGATAAAGAACTTGAACGGCAACGTTGGGGTGCATCAACACAATTCGTTTTTTTTCCCATTAAAAAAATTAATTATCATAAGTGCTACAAAGGATTTATAGAGCAATGAAACTAACGTGTTATTCACTGCGGAATTCGCATCTGCAGCCAGTCGCTCAGCTAGCTGCAAGGTGCACTGGATGTAGGCGAAGGTAAAAACATTAGCGTAGTTTGTCGTGCCAATGCTATGAGAGCGGCTTTACTGAATCTAAAAATGCTCAATTTTTTTTTGGAATTTGTAGGCAGCTGCAGCAATTTTCAGCTTGTGAACTTTTTTTTTCAGATTTACAATCTAAATATTATATGTTTCGCAGCGTAAAGAATTGTACTAAAACCACATTTTTAGGCCTATGAACTCCGCTCTCATAGCATCGGCGTCACTAAAGACGCCGTTGTTTTTTACCTCGATTTTCATCCAGTGACCCTTGCAGCTAGCTGAACGAGAGGTTCCAGCCTCGGTTACGTCCTGTTTCGCCAAATCCCGTTCACAGAATTTTAGATGCACGAAGTTTAAAACATGACTCCGTTGTAATGGTCAGATATTTACAGATAAACACCCGTTTTGCAGAATCTCGTTTAGCAGAATAGTTTTTTTTCAAATTACGTGCCTCGCTCGCACTAACGCGCTGGCTGCGGCCAAACACATAACATCAAAAACCGCAACTAACCACAAATTCCTTCCAATTAGGCATGCTTCTTTAACTTCTGCAATAGTACATTTTTAAAGAATATTTTGATTCTGCGAAACGGGGTTCTGCAGAACAAGAATTCCCGTTTGGGAAATGGTACCCATCTTGTGTATAATTAACTATTCTTAAAAGAGAACCTTGACATTGAGCTAGTGACGACCAAGCATTCTAAACAATATTTAAAGAACACGTTTTTCCGTCAGTTTCCAAAACGCAAATCAATCAGTTGGTCTCATTCTACCACTGCAAGTCTCTGTTAAATGTTTGCCTTTTAAATCCCCATTATAGAAATAAGGTATAAAATTTCGTGTACCCAAAACTTTGTCAAACTAATTTTGGCGAAACAGGATTTGCCGAAAGCTTTTAATCTGCTTTCTTTATGGCGGAACGGGATTTGGAGAAACAGGAGTTCACCCCCAGCCTCTACGTCCGCAGCCAATAAGGTGTTAGCGCCACACTGTATTCGTAAAATACGTTATGCAACGCCGACCTGAGCCAATAAGGTGAATAGACGGTTGTACTTAATGGTCACAAAGCCACACAGGATTGTCCTTGTAGATGTTAAAGAGTGGTTCAGCAGGCTGCACTATGGTTAAAGAGTAACTGCGGGTTAGAGTCTAGTTCCCAGAGTGCGGAGCAACTGGAGTTGCAACCCCTTTTAAGCACAGGGTTGCTTCCAGGGTGGTTCCTAGATGGAACCACTGAATGTCCCATGAGCCTCTAGTACCTTTAGCCCACTCCTGTGGTGATGACATTACCAGCAGCGTGCTGAACCAGAACTAAACCAGGGTACATTATACTACATTAATACCCACAATTTAATACAAGATATAATGACATAATGACTAGGTGTATTCAGTAGCTTTATAATATTAGCTATTGCGCAATAATGAGGACTGAGGCCAAGGCCAATGGCTCCAGGTTACCGTTTTAGGGTTTTAAGTTAGATATTAAGCTACAATATGCAAGGAGAAAGAATCTCACGTTGCAGTTGGAAGCTTACCTTTCTTTTCAAGCATTAGCAAAAAAATATTGCAGAAGTGTGGTTATACACCGTAAAACATTGCAAAATATTAAATTAACTTTATTCCCGAATGTTTGAAGACTGGATGCAATTTATAATAAATTTTATATTAAATTTGCACTAGGGTTACTTGAAATAGGGGTTAAAAATGCATTTAACTGTCTCTAGCCTCGCTTTGCACATGTGACTTTGAAGGAGCATTTATGCAACACCTAGCCTTTGCATTCTCTCAGCTAGAAGCTAGAAATCATCTGAAACTCCAACATATCAGTAGTTTCAGCTCTGCCGGCTCGCAACGAAAACAGTCGGTAATGTCAGTTCAGAAGCCACTGCGTAAATTGACTTGTCAGGAAGAATTTTTTATCTTATTTTAACGGTTAATACGTCCGCAAGCATTTGGTCAACCGATGTCGGATTTAGCTAATCCAGGTAGCGTTGGTACAACGGCAATGACACCTTTGCCATCGAATTAAATCATAGCTGTGAGAATGCAAACGCCAGTCATTTGCGTAAATGCGCCCTGAAATTGGTCACGCTCCTCCTACGGATAACTGATCGCATAATGTCATGTCAAACGTCTAATAAATAATATAAAGATAAGTCGAAGGTTAGGCTAACAACGACGGTCACACACTAGAAACTAGAGTGTTAGTCTACTTACAGCAGAATTTGCCACGAGTCGCACAATACCAAGGGTAAGGGCTCTGAAATCTTAACCCTTTCCATCACGAATTAACTTCCAGGTACATTTTTTTAAAGTGTAGTCATAGTATTCGAACCAGAGTTCACTAGGTTTAGAGGAGAGGAGGCTGACCACTGGAATGGTACTGCTCGCTTTGCTTGCAGACCCTGGGGGACCCCTCACAAAACATGCAGTATGTCCAGGAACTTACTTTATTTTTAGTAGCAACGCCTCAAACGTTTTTTGAAGTGCCTAGCGACTTGCTTTCCCCCCTTCTTGTAGCTACACCTCAGAAACTTCAAAGTGTGCCTAAGGACTTACTTTTTCTTCCTTCTATAGTAACACCTCTCAAGTTTGCTGTGTGCCTAGGGACTTACTTTTTTCCCTTCTTGTCACGTGACACCTCATAAAGTTCACGGTGCGCCAAGAGAGTTACTCCCCCCTCCCTTTCCCCCTTGTAGCTTACCCCACAAAATTTGCGGTGTGCCTAAGGACTTATACCCCCCCCTGTAGCTACTTGTAGCTTCCTCTTACAAATTTTGTGTTGTTCGTATAGGGACTTAACCTTTTCCCTTCTTGTAGTTACACCTCACGAAGGTCGTGGTGTGCCTAAGGATTTACATTTTCTTGCAGCTACACCTCACAAAGTTTGCGGTGTGCCTTGAGACTTACTTTTTGCCCTTCTTGTAGCTCACCTCTCAAATTGTGCGGTTTGCCTAGGGACTCACCTTTTCCCTTTCTTGTAGCTACACCACACAAAGTTTGCAGTGTTGCTAGAAACTTAATTTTTTCCCCTTCTTCTAGAGGGTTCGATTCCCTGCTCAGGCAGTCTGACATTTAGGTCCAGAAGGCAAACGTAAATAGGTTTACATCCGATTTAACTAAATTTATTTTTGGATAGTTGTAAATGTTTTCCTAGAGCTTCGGTGTAATTAAAATCTTTCGAAGATCCAACAAGTCCAGAACGTATCGTTTCGTTAAAAACAAACTGGAAATTCTGCACACATTTCTACCCAAACGAACTGAACGTCGTAAAAACAAATGTTACCATTACGTATATGTCTGTGCCTCGTATTTTCATTTATTCATTTCAATTTCATTAATAATCTCATTTCTCCATCATCATCTTATTCCATCACTTGTGCGTTAAGATCTGAACTCCTGTAAACCGCTTGATAATAAACTGGTTCTTGTTTCTTCCTCCAAGACCTTTTGATTCCTATCGAAAGAATTAGCAGATGATGTATTGGAAAACAAACGCGGAGGGCAAAGTTCATTCCGGGGCCTCGTTCATCACATTACACCTCGAACGTGCTTTGCATCACTTTGGGTCGAAGAAGAGCCTTTGAGCGAGCTTCGTATTGGCCTAATAGCCGTTCGTCACTCTGCATAAAAACAGGACGAACTACCAGCTCGTTGTTATGAGAATGGTAAGGGAATTTGAATTATCATAACTTGTAGAAATGTATCTTCTTTTGTGAATAACTACGCAAAGCACTTTTTGATATCAACTTTGGCTGGTTGACTGGGACCGTATATTCAAACGATCTGGACCAAATGAGTATATAAAATCCACAAAATCCCTGCAATTCTTTCTTAGTATAACTATCATACATATAATAAATACACCAGTAACAGAAACACACAGCACCTTCTATAGGCACCACCATCACCGCCATACCGAGGTGAATATGCATGCACCAGCAACATGTGCCAACGCCATCTAACCTGGGTGGTAAGGTATTCGAGTCCCAATACCTAGTTCCCTCACCTTCCCTTGACCAATCTCTATCACTGTATGTGATTGTCTTCTGTTTGTAATTCAGGCTGGCTGTTTGCGATCTCAGGGTCCTTGCCAGACCTGTTGCCATCGTGACAAATTGTTATTATTATTATAAAAATGCTGCTTTTTGCTCGGGCAAGGGCGTGATTGCAGAGTTTTTATTTGCTGATCGTGTGGTGAATGTTTGGAACTCTCTACCTGTTGATGTTGTTGAGGTGTCCTCACCAGCTGTTTTTAAAGCTAAACTTTAAAAAGTGTGTACATTTTTAATATGGTCCTTCTGACATTACTATACTCTGTCTGGTACGTTTTCTTTTTTAGATTCTTCTTTTTTTACACTTCTTTTTGACCTGTGAAATGACGTCTGGTACCAGGCCATTTTACTTTTTTGGTTAAATTAGGCTGGGTGTTAGTGACACTTTGGTGTCCTTCTCTATCCTGTGCACTTTAGATTCAACGTATATTATTATTTATATAGGCCCATTAAAAACCCAGACCGAGACAGGGACAAGAACGGCCTGGGTCGCTAGCTGTCCGATATCGTGACACGTGTTTGCATCGAGACAGTGAAGAGGGGGAAAAGTGACCAATAGGATCACTGATACCCAATAACCCCGCCAAAAACAAAAACCCCGTCAAAAACCCCGTCAAAACAGGGGATAAACACGGGCTCAACACGGAGAGTGAACTCCAGGCTTTAGTCGTGCTAATCAAAGATGGAGCGAATTAAGGACCGCGGTAGCGGTCCTTATGTAAGCCTCAGCATGAACTTCCATGTTAAACGTCAAACTTTGAACTCCTATAGTCTCGCCCAGAATTGACATAGACCAACGAAATTCGGTATTTGGGGTCGTGTCGTAACTATTTCACCACGTTACAAATTTTAATGACAACAATCAAACCGTTCGGCGTCCACGGCATGGCCATTTGTTGTTGTTGTTGTTGTTGTTGGGACTCTTTGCCCTCACCTGGAGACCGAACCACTGAACCGATTTTCAAGTTCTATAGCTTAAAACGTTGGTCTGGACAAGGCCTAGGGCCTTTCGCAGGCTATTTTAACGTAACTACAATATTCTTGACACGGAAAGCCAAATGGGCTAAAACGTTTGCTCTCACCTAGAGATCGAACCAATGAACCGATTTTCAATTTGTATAGCTTAAAATGTAGGTATTAACACCGACCAGGGCTTTTTCAACCCGATTTTGATGTGACTGCAGTATACTCGTTGGCAGAGCAATTATTATTGCAGAGCACTGGGCAGAAATCATTAATGTTGCTGTTGGGACCTTTGTCCTTACCTGGAGATCGAACCACAGAACCGATTTTCAAGTTGTATAGCTTAAAACGTAGGTCTGGACAAGGCCTAGGGCCTTTCGCAGGCTATTTTAACGTAACTACAATATTCTTGACACGGAA
>JAHWFP010268509.1:27994-47466 GCA_023313725.1 Lithobius niger
CTGCTGTCTTCAGTCTCTTCGTGATGCCAATGGAGGGAACACTGAATGTTCCGCTTTACTCGGGGGGGGGGGGCCCCTATCATTATTTGTTCCCCTGTACAGGAAAAATAGCCAGCAAGGCGCACAAGCGACGCGTCGAAACTAGCTACGTCTCGTTGTCGAGCAAAAAAAAAAAGAGCGAATGTCACAGTCAACAGTCAACAACATAACACTTTAAAAAAACTGCAACCATGTTTAAAAGGAACATCAATCTTCAAAGCAACAATAAACTAAGACACCATTAATTACCCTGTCGACAATGGAGCAGAGCGATTGCAAACAACCGGTGTTGCATTGAAAAGTTAAATTGGAAATTTGCGGTCTGATGTTTTAGTAACAGTGAACTTTAGGGATTTCCCCATGACAAGATGTGAACGAAGAACGCAAACTAAAGAATTCTCAATTTGGTTGATGTAAGGGTTAATTATTTATAGACGTAAAATTCCTGGAGAAAAAAGGTAGAGACACATGTCAGACACATGTAACCGTTATGAGTTCCGTGTGTCTGTTAACGTCGGGAAGAACAACTAACGGGGACGCGCTGATTGTGTGAGCGTTGCAAAGGAAAATCAGTCTTTGTTAGCCATTTGACCAAAAATGGGATTGAGGAAGCATGTGAAGCATGGACATACTAAAAACAAAACCGTGTCAATTTGGCTGATGTAACGGCTAATAGACAATGTCAATGTGAAAATTAACAATGAGAAAATTTAAAGACATAAAATTCCTCCGAAAAAAAGGAAGAGATGAAAATAAGACGGCGTGACCTTATGTATGTTCATATTTCTATGAAAGTTGTGGTATCCACCCAAAACCAAAAATGGTATAACAGAATCCATGGCCAAGCCAAGTATAAAAAAATGGTCGGCCTTTGAAGGAAATGATATCATTCAACCAGGGAAGGGCCGCCAAAGTTAATCTTATTAGCCAAGTAATCGCAGCGAATAATACTTTGGACGTTCAATCAAGAAAACTTGAAGATTGCTACTGCCAGTAGCAATTTTCTAGTTTTCATGTAACTTTCGAACCATTAGTCAGTGAGATTAACTTGACTAATAGGATTAACCTTCGCGGCCTTTCCCACTTCGAGGCCTTTCCCAGGTTGAATGATATCGATACCTTCGAAGGCCGACCCTTTTTGAATACTTGGCGGCTTTTTGCACGGCTTTTTGGCGGGTTTGGAAGATTTACATTACACAAACAAACACAAATAGGCCTTATTGCTAGAAAACACGCAAAACACGTAATAGGCAAAACACGTGCTGCTATCTATAGTAGAGCATCGCCTTACTACAGTAACAGGCACTAGTAAAAAATTGGAATTGTCTCCCGTAAAGTATCAAGCTGGAGCAAAATTGGAATTGCCTTCCATAAAGTATCAAGCTGGAGCAAAATTGGAATTGCCTCCCATAAAGTATCAAGCTGGAGCAAAATTGGAATTGCCTCCCGTAAAGTATCAAGCTGGAGCAAAATTGGAATTGCCTCCCATAAAGTATCAAGCTGGAGCAAAATTGAAATTGGCCCCCCACAAAGTATCAAGCTGGAGTAAAATTGGAATTGCCTCCCATAAAGTATCAAGCTGGAGCAAAATTGAAATTGGCCCCGCATAAAGTATCAAGCTGGAGTAAAATTGGAATTGCCTCCCGTAAATCAAGCTGGAGCAAAATTGGAATTGCCTCTCGTATAAAGTATCAACCTGGAGTAAAATTGGAATTGCCTCTCGTAAAGTATCAAGCTGGAGCAAAATTGATATTGCCTCCCCATAATTTTTAGGTACAAAATTGGAATTGCCTCCTGTAAATCAAGCTGGAGCAAAATTGGAATTGCCTCTCGTATAAAGTATCAACCTGGAGCAAAATTGGAATTGCCTCCCGTAAAGTATCAAGCTAGAGCAAAATTGAAATTGCCTCCCGTAAAGTATCAAGATGGAACACAATTTTAAGTAATTTGCTTACAGTTCAAAACAATTTTTATTCATCTCAATTCATAAAGTAACTTCATCCTCATGTCTCTACAGCAGGGACAATAATGCCATATTGGCTAGGGAGCTAGCATTTGGATCCAGTCGTTGAGATAGCTGCAAGGGACACTAGATGAAAATGGAGGTAAAAAACAACGGCGTCTTTAGCCGATGCTGTGAGAGCAGCGTTCTTAACACTAAAAATGTTGTTTTGTTCAATCCCTTACGCCGCTAAACCTGCGTTAAAGTTGTAAATCGGAAACAAAAAAATCCGCTTGCTGAAAATGACAGCAGCAGCCAACAAATTTTAAAAAAATTAAGCATTTTTAGGTCAAGAAATTTCCTGTCACAGCATTGGCTTGACAAACTAAGCTAACGTTTTTACCTGCGCGTGTATCCAGTGCCCTTTCCAGCTAGCTCAACGACTGGCTCCAGATACCAACTCTGCAGTAAATAAGGCGTTATTGTCGGTACACTATAAAACGGGCTAAACTACATGTCTTTTTTTTTTTATTAAATTAAATTTTTTTGAATGACATACATTTATTCTGCATGTTTATATTGGGTAATACTGCAGATTGGGCTTCTTCCTTGTAAAAACAAATTCTCAAAAGCCTCAGGTTTTCACTCATGTTTTCACACGGAAATTAATTTCTGCTCTATTCTATTCTACAGGGCAAATCTAAGCTACAACCTCTAATCCCCTAGCTACGGACGAGGGCTACCCTCACACCGAGTTTCATCAAGTTTACACGGCCAGTTTTTGAAGCTTGATGATGTTAACGTAGCTATCTTTACCGTTGCTGTCATTCTTCTAGTAGAAAACTGAGGCTTGGTTAGTATGCTTGGTTTACTAAATTAGCCTATGAATTAGCTATCTATATTGGCTGACTTTGATTTATTGATTTATCCTTGATTTACGGATTCATCTTTGTTTTACAGTGATTTACGACGGAGAGATTTACTGAATTATGTCGATTTCCTAATTTAAGGTGATTTATAGAATAACGGTTGATTTACACCTGATTAAATGATTTACACTTGATTTACAAATTTACTTTTGATTTGCTGATTTACAATCCATTTCCGCGCCAAAACGATCGCTATTTGCTTGCACTTGATTTACTGCTTTACTATTACGTACAGGTGATTTACTGATTAACATTGATTTTACTGATTTACATTGATTTCCTGATTTAGAATGATTTACTGATTTACAGTGATTTACCCTTGATTTACTGATTTATGGGTGATATACTGGTTTGCCTCTAGGATTTACTGACTCACTGATTTACCAATGATTTCCACCCGTAAATCGTACGGTGGTCATGATTTAGACGCGTGTCGGACCCTATAGCATCGATTTGTGCAGTTTTACTTAGGTCTTTGTAAAAAAAAAAAAAAAGGTCCTGCCTCCCTCACTCCCCATACACCTCTTGTCTTTATCGTGCTATCAGCACCCAGAGCATCAGTACATCAGTACACGAAAAATAATTCCCTTTCCCGATTACAGCCAATCCAATTAATCCCAATGGTCTGGCAGATTTTAGTCTGCCTCCCAAGCGATCCGACAAACAATCCATCGACCACATCATTAATGTCTTGATGCACAAGCTCATCAAGCAGCTGGAAAACGACGTGGCTCCATCCCGACCAACTGGAGTTGAACTGCTTTATCCTCTCCTTACCTCACAGGGTGAAAAAAAAAATGGTCTTTTTTTTTTTAATTAAGAAATAGCCGCACCGTTCATTTGACATATACTCACGGTTTCCTAATATCTGTAAAGGCCTGACGCTCGCTTTGGCGCAGCATGTGAGCCCCGTCATCCAGAACTTTCAAAAACTGCCGCTCGGCGTGCTGAAAGCACACTCTGCAAACTATACTCTCAGCGTTGATTAGTGTTATCGGCACGCATAAAAACGCGGTATTCTTCCTATAGTCTGTTCCACATTATGTCTGCAGGAAACTGACTGAATGACACCACGTTTTCTCGCACTACAAGTGCAAAATGTGTTGATATCACGCTTGTAGACTCTCCACAGTTAGCCTACTGTTAGAGTCTACAAGTGTGATAATTACATGTTTTTGCACTCGTCAGTGGAAGAACACGTGGCATCATGCAGTCAGTTTTCTGAAAACATAATGTGGAACAGACTATAGTATTGGAGTTCCTTGTTTTGCAGCACTAAACGTACATTATTATACGGTAACGATGACTATCCTTGAAGTCTTCGGACAGTTTATTGATACGTCAAAGGATCGTTTAACACATTTTTAATGAGAATAGAAAATGCCGTAGTGCAATATACAGTATAGTTCTTCAACTGTTTGAATTTAATGAAATTTAGCTACATGAGCCTTTATTTCGATATCTAATGCATAAAGAGTTATGTAGCATCAAGCCATTGTTGTTAACTTTAATAATTTACGGGTAATGCAGCATTTCGGTTTTTTTTAATTCGCTTATCACACGTCACGAGTTACTTCCATAATTATATTCAGCTACTCACAAAACAGTCCTTTATAAAACAGTCCTTTTAAAACAGTCCTTTATACAGTGTGTCTAGTGCGACTGGTGGCAGAACAAAGGCTAACGGATGACACGTCGATGTCGAATTTCTATGGTGGTGAAGCCTTTGTACATGATACCGTGACATATACAGTGTCGTCCGTCCATGTTATGCCCTTCTTTCCTTCTATGTCTATGATTGAGGAGAGTTCGGAACTTTAACAACCTCTCATAATACGCTAGGGAGAAAACTAATGACATGTGGTTACCTCAGTGTTAATTCCCATTCCTGTGTATTTGTGTATCTATATTTATGTCACTTTAACCTTGAAAAAGTAGTAGATGCGAACCAGTGAAAAGCTGCATACTATGTTTTTTTTTTTAACTTGAGGACAAAGGTTGTCTTAACTCCTATGCAAATATTTTTGGTTTTTCTCCAGTTTCAGTTTTATCAGAAGACTGTCAGAAAAGCAAGCCGCAGAGAGTGTTGGGCTTTACCCTTCAGGGTGACCGAACCCACAACCTGTCGTACAAAAACTCGATACAACCTCATTTTTACACCTTTTTCCGTTTCTCTACTTGACATGGGTGGGACATCATTGTTGACAGGTCAACTTCAGATGCACTTTATCGTTGTTTTTTTTTTTTGGCACTTTCACCTTGAAAACCTACGGGGTGCAAACAGCAAAAATTTGGTTGCTGTGATTTGTCCCTGTATGCCACTAAGGGTGCCTTCCCTCTATAATAACAATTGAACTATCCGTCCTCACAGTTTACCACTTGAAAAGAGCCCATTCAAGAATCCGTCCTCACAGTTTACCACTTGAAAAGAGCCCATTCAAGAGACAAACGCAAGGTACAGATTATACCCTCCTTCGAAGTCACATACAAACTCGCAAAACAGAACCAGAAATTACGTCAGCCTAGCAGCAAGGTGCGACTAATGGAATTACTGTCTGTCTTCTTTCCATACAAAGCATTTATACACTTCTTTTCTGTCAGGAAACAATCCTGAGTTGAACGGATTTCGCAATAGATTTGGCACATTGTGTTCGCTTTAAACGACGGTCCATTACTGTTACAGTTTAGAACATCCCATAACCCTAAAAAGAGAAACCAATTTGCTCCCCTTTTGTCTGCCTGCCAAACCGCAATAAACAGTAGTCAAAACAAGGGCATTCCCTCCCCGTGGCCCCCCCCCCCCACAAGTACTTGTTTTCTTTCTTCTCCCTTCTGAATTTCCCCCACCTCCCACAAACCGTGACGTCACAGCCCCCATCTCTCGGTCCCCACATGGCTTCTTTAGTAATGAGTCTACTTAGGCGTCTGTCAGGCCCCCGAAAAACAGATGACCTCCTCGTTAACCCGGACGGGCCCAATGCTAATGAGCTTTCATCTCTTGGCCGCGCGCGCTGGCGAAATATTGGCTCCCGAAGCCGTTAAACGTGATTTATGGCGAGTCGGCCATGAGACCGTCCCGCCACCTGGAGAGTCTTGTTTGTTTAACGTGGCTCACCCGCTGTCAGGGTGATTAGAAAACGGCCCTCGTAAAATGGCGAAACACCCCTTTAATCTCGGGGTGTGCTGCCAAACTCCACCCCCAAAAACCTTTTGTACCATTCGCGCGGCAGGTACTTTGGCTGCTTTTTTTGTAACTGTTTGCTTGTTGAGCGATTGTTACAAGTATATGGCTTAACGCTCTGACCTCCACCGAGTTCTCGCTGAAAAGATCGCTGCGAAACAACGCGTTGCGTTTATGGCAACGGTAGGCGGGATTTGAAGTCTATTATTCCGTGCTTTGTTACCGTCAGGACGTAACTCCTTGGGAGTTCATCCTCCCTCTGTCGATGCTTCTTCACCACTGCTCTGGAGGCGTCGTATAATAAAAACAAGCGGCTACAGCGACTACCTAGTCGCAACCGGTATTCTGTACAGTTCTGCTATTACCAATGGTGAGGCGCACACCTCTAACACACATTGAAACAGCTATCTCTATTATATAATATAAAAGCAGTAACCATCGGAATTGCTGGTTAAAAATGTGTTAGCTTTTAAGCCTATTTTACATCTTAGGCGTAATTGTCAGCTTTTAGCCCTAATTTTTAGCTGCAGTTTTAATTTCGTAAGAAGCAGCTAACGGACTGTACAGTAAGTCTTTTCATTAAGCCTCCGGGCACACAGTTAATGTTACAATGCTAACGCGCAAGGTAGCCTATATAGATCACTGGTAATAGAGAAGTGACGCGAGAGACGCAATGGAGAGAAGTCATATAAGCTGTTGATGAAGCCAGAGGTGACTCGTAGCAACTTGACGTTGCCATGGTAACGTGATTTTAGGCCTAATTTTTTTTAAACTGCAGTTTTAATTTCGTAAGTAGCAGATGAACCTAACAACAATTTGGTTAGACGGTAAGCCTATTCATTCATACAACAATGCGACGAGATTATTTTAAACGACGCTAAAATCTTTTTTGTTTTTACGGCTGCGTGTTATTCTTAGGATTTCAATTCGACGATCAAAATGTTATTATTTCATTAGTTACGTCGAATAAGACTATTAGCAATAAGGAAGTAACAATGTTTTAGTTTGCCATATTACTTAACTTAACTTTTGACACTAAACCTAAACGTTGCAAACCGTGGTCGTCTCTATCTGGTACCGTGGCGAAGTTGAAAAAAGTGACGGACGGACGGACACAGTCGTTGCAATAGTCTTCTCAGCCGGCACGGCTGTACAGAAAACTAACAGGAGCAAATGAATGCCAGACGTGGGAGAAATCATGTAGTAAATCTATCTTTCTATTCCACCTTTTGCACAAGGCCGTGTGGGAGAGAGCAGCAGGTTTCAGCTCCCGGCACCAACCCAGTTGATTTCACATCGCCAAAATCTTATTTTACCGAAACAGTGGTAAGAGGCTTTAACTTCCTGGCATGTGCGAGGACTGGCGTGTAGTCGGGAGGCAAGACATGCAATTTCTACTCCAGTAGTCCTTGGCTCCAGAAATAAAATGCCTTCATCGTTTTAAAGGCCCCTTTTCGCCATTTCGATAAATAAATAGACAATTGGAAATTAGCCAACAGCGAAAATCATACACTAGAAAAATCGTAGTTCAGTAAGCCACCTTTATGCACTTACGTTTCGTCGGAGTGGTATGACCCGGATTCGAACCGACTACCCAGTTCGCCCCAGATCACTTGCATAGCGCCTTAATCGCTATGGCCACAGCCTCCACTGGCATAAAGATAACTCACTGAACCCGTTATTAAGGTCACAACCGTGACCAGGGCTCCATTGTCTATTTATTTCTCCTTTATTGAGCCTTGTGAGTGTATGATTTGTCTTCCCTCTCCATTGTCTATGGCCGAATGAATTTCGGTCGAATGGAGCCCTGGTCACGGTTGTGACCTTAATAACGGGTTAATAAGGGTTAATAATAAAAAAAAAACATTTCGGCGAAACGGGAATTCCCTTTTGGCCGAAAATTAGGACACTGTTTGAAATTCGGTGAAACGGGATTCGGCAAAAGGGGATTCGGCGAAACGGGTATACATCGGGAAATAATGATTTTAATCGTGTGTATCGCTTTGTTGGTCCACTTGTCAAGTTTTAAGACCCTTCTCCTTGATTTCCAACTAATTTAAAATATTTGTGGTTTTTCCTATTGGAAAGCTGTCCGTCCGTTTCGACTTTACACTATCTCTTCCATTTTGAGGTTGAAAACGGATCGTTTCTGGTTTTCGGATTTGACGGGTCATTCCTCATCGGGTGAAGCCAGAAAGGCCACGCTTTAAATCCAATTCCAGTTTAATTTTAGACCATCTCCACATGGGAGTATCGGCAGACATCTTGACAAATTAAGCGTTCGACGTCGATTAGACTGGGAAAGAGATGGAATCGAAAGATGAACACGAAAGACAGATGGATAGAACGATAGACTTTAGACAAACGAACGATTCGTTTGAACGCCATTCGTCTGCAGGTATCGACCATAAGGACAAATTCATAAACAGTTTTGAATCCACGGCGCTACGCCAAAATTCTCATTGGAATTGGACAGCAAAATTTTTTCAGGATTCCCATGGATTTTTTTCCCTCCCATTTGACGTCGTAGTAACAAATGCTAGGTTAAAGTATTTTTTTTATTACGAATTTCCGTTTGTGTTTTGGCTGCAGATTATAGCCTACCGGCTTTGTTGCTCTAGTATATTCAGCAGCCCGTTGTAATTTAGATTTAAAAAAAAAACAATTAGCAAAACCAGATTTTTTTTTTATGTTATTTTTTAAATGCATGTTTTAAAAAGTGTTATAAAAAGTTCAAAATAAACTTGTAAAAATTCTTTTGGGAAGAAATATTACAATTCAAATATTGCTACTCAAATTCATAACAAAGCACACATTTTAAAAGTTAAGCAATTTTAATTTTAATTACAAAACACTTTTAGGAGAGAAAAAGAATGTAGGTTAAGACTTAACAACACAAAGAACACAAGCTTGTTGCGTATGTCGATAACGAACACATTTGGAGAAGGCAACCAGATCACTACAACCTCCCAAAGGTTTTGTTGGACATTCCTGCTAATCTGTGGGCCTTATACAAAATGTAAATAATTAATAGGAAACTAAACTGAAATACAAAGGAAACTAGTTTGGTAATATTCATCTTGACTGGGCAGTCATTAGTTACTCTCAGTACTTCCATTTCTCAATTACAGAATTTCGCCGAGTAAAGACCTTTTTTTTCCCTGTGCAAGAAAAATTTCTCTTTTTTTATTTCCCTTTATTTAATTTCATTTCATCACACCACTAATTTTTAACACTTCCTAATTAAAAAAAAAAATATGAACCCGTTTTAATGGCACAGGAGCAAATTTACGCAAATTGAAAATAAAATTCAAACGACTTTTATTAGAACTAGTCCGCCTGCCATTCCTGCCAGAAGTGGTGTATATGGATGGACCTGTCAAAATGAGTACTCCCACAATATTCGTGATTTTAGCCTTAATAAACAAACAACGGGGTTGGGTAAGAGTTTAAAATGTTAACACGCGTTTATTGGCGTGTAAGTTTCAAAATGGTGGGTCTGAATGGAAAGAAGATCGTGAGTGACTAGAGAAAATGACTACTTGGAAATAAAACATAGAATTCCCTATTTTTTTTCCCTTTTTCCCTGTTTAATATTTTTTCCCCTTTGAAGAACCTTTTTCCTCTAAAAAGGGAAAAAAATCCCTAAAAGGGGAAGCACTGGTTACACTGTCGACAAAACGGACCGAAGCGATTGCAAACAATCCGTGTTGCATTGGAGACAGCGTTGTGGCTCATCGTTTCGGTTGCGTCATCGCATCTTGTTTCTTTGTCCATTTGATTACGTAGCGTGTCGCTGGATGGCATTGACGGCAGTAGCGACGAGCGGTTTTCCGACTTTAGTTTTTCAGCAGACAAAGTGCCCACAAATTTGAAGAATTTTTGCTGAAAAGCCTCAAATTTGGAGTCCAGTTGAGAATGAATGCTGGTGGAAATTTTAGCGTGCGTGACAGCCATCTTAATATTTATTAATGATGCGACAGATTTTCGCGCTTTGGAAACTACTAGTGAGCAAATAGGTGAGCAGCTCACATCATCTGTGCATTTTGTCACCTTGATTATTCCTCAACAACATGTCCGATTTTAAATTTTCTTTTTGCAAACCACCTTTGGGTATAACGCTACCAATGTACAAAATCCGGTGTATGCATTGGTTATTTCGTGATGCGGATACAATGGCTGCATTGGAGTGGATTCATAAACGGGGCTCTGCTCAGCCTTCGGCCTCGCCTTCACGCCAAAAAAGGTTAGTATTTGTTGTGTTAGAAAGTGCTTTTTTTGTAATTTTTGTGTGGTTCGGATGTCTATGGAAACAAAACAAAAAATGGTGACAACTCTCTGTAAGTTTTCATTTAATAAATATTTTTGTTAATCCCCACCTCCACAAATGAGCAATTCTTCGTGGTGGGTATCGTACTACTGAAGTTGTTAAATATAAACAAAAAATATAAAAATTACATATAATTGATCTTGGTCATAGCTGCTGAGCGGTGTCAGAGCTCAGCCTCGTTGATGACCGGACAGGAATCCCTAGAAAAGTCCCTGCCAGTTAGTGTCGGCCATGTTAGTGTTAGAGACTACCATCCTCCTTCAGCGACTATGGGATCTTTTCTGGCGTATCTGGGCATTATCGCTCCTGCTGACCCCCCCCCCGCTTGCAATGAACAGGGGTTTCCCGGTGTGAATCGCCCAGTTCTACTCATCCTTACTATCCTTCCTTCGACTTCTGTACAGCCGAAACGGCTGGGAAGATACAGCAACGACTTTGTCCGTTCATCCGTCCGTCGTCTTTTTCAGTGGTAGTCAAGTGGACTTTAAAACACGCGGCTACAGCGACTACCTCGTCGCAGCCGGACTTCTGTACAGTTCTGCCACTTCCAATGTTGAGGCGCACACCTCTACCACGTACTGCAACAGCGATCTCTATTATGTAATCTAAAAGCAGTAACCATCACAATTGCCGGTTAAAAATGTGTTAGATCTCAGGACTAATTTTACATTTTAGGCGTAATTGTCAGCTTTTAGGCCTAATTTTTACCTGTAGTTTTAATTTCGTAAGTAGCAGCTAACGGAGATTTGGATTGTACAGTAAGCCTATTCATTTTTCAACACTGTGCGCCTCTGGGCACACAGCTAGTGTTGCACCGTCATGCGCAAGGCGTAGCTATATAGATCAGTGGTGGTAGGGAAGTGACGGGAGAGAAACAATAGAGAGACGTTAGCCAGGTTTCGTACATGGCCTTGAAATCCTTGAAAAGCCTTAAATTTCAAATCCAAGAACTCAAGGCTTGAAAAGCCTGTAAAACTGGCATTGTTTTTGAAAAACCTTGAAGTAGTCTTAAATTTTTTTGGATAAATACTCTCGAGCCTAATTCTCCGTTAGCTACTCTTACGAAATTAAAACGGTTGGTAAAAATTAGCCCTAATGGCTATATATCTGGCTCGAAATCGGCAACGTGAAGTTTCGACATTGTATCGCAGAAATGAATCGGTTTACTCTCGAGCCCAGTTCTCCGTTAGCTGCTACTTACCAAATAAAAAAGGCACGTAAAAATTAGGCCAAAAACCTGACAATAACATCCAAAATCTAAAACTAGGCCTAAAATCTAAAACATTTTTAACCAGCAATAGTGATGGTTACTACTTTTAGATTACATAACATAGATTGCTGTTGCAGTGCGTGATGGAGGTGTGCGCGCCTCAACATTTTTGTTGAAAAGGTGGCGGAAGTGTCACGCTGTTGCGCTTGGTAGTCGGTGCAGCCGTTTGTTAAATGTAAGGTCCAAACAAAATTGATTCCCTTTGTCTGTACGATCATTAGTTTGCTTCCGATTACGTAGGTCTTCAAGTTTACTGAAAAAAATATTGCGAGGTGACTGCTAAAACATTTGGGAACTCCCCACTGCTTTCTGCGTTCACAAAAAAAACTTTTTTTTTCCCATTTTTATTCGTATGTTTTATGAACGTACCGCGACAGAATGTGACCTTATGATCAAATTACTTGTACTGCTCACCAGATGGCCACCCAGGGTGAACAGCCATTTTGGGGAGTGATGCAGAGTGTTTCATTCCGATGAACTCGTGCGTGCCAAGGGAACTGTTGGACCTAAAAGGCCAAATTAGCCAGAGGCTGACCAGTGGTCCGCGTAGGCGTTCACATTCCATCGCGTCGAGTTTCTCTCTTAAGCCACGGTAATAATACATTTTAATTTCTCGACTTCCTCTTCGACTTGTCAAGGGATAGACATGTTGCCAAAAGGGGTTTATTAAGTGCGTTCGGAAAATGTAGGAAAAAAATATGCTGGATCCGTTCGGGCATCAGGCAAGGAGTAATTGTACGCTCAAGAAACACTACAATTCATCTTGACAAACGCTGCAAAAAAAAAAAAAAAAAAAAACAGCGGTTTGTAAGTTAAAATTAGAGGTTTCATATTACGTTCTGCATTCCGTGGTAGTTGGTTAACGTGAAAGGGATCGCAGGCCTCTGCGAAAAAACACAAGTGGTTTGAAGATAGGTTGTCACAGGCTGCGGTACATAAATACGGGGGATAAACAAACCTGTTTGCATTGCCTTTTGAAACTTAAACGTCAACCGCCTGAGCGGGAAATGAACCCTCGACGTTTGAGACCAAAGGCCCTAAGCTGTACCGCTAAGCCATATTGACACGGCCATACCGCCACTAAGCCAAACTGGACGCGACAGTATGACGTAGTGGTAGAGTTTCGGCCTTTGGTCTTAAAGGTCGTGGGTTCAATTTCCGCTCAAGCAGTCTGACATTTAAGTCCAGAAGGCAACGGAAATTGGTTTGCATCCGTATTTATTTATACATAGTCATGACTGAGGTGCTTGTATTAATTAACTAGTGGAAAACCCAAACCAAATTCCGGTAACAAATGCCCGGAGAATACTTACCTGGGTGAGCAATGATCGCCCAATATAACCTAAGTGCGTGCCAAGGAGATTCATGCGTGGTGGTGACAGACGGGAAAGGCCCAAATCAAATGACATAAACCGTTTTGGTTTCTGTAATCCTACTCCCCTAACAGTGTGACAATTTAAAAGCCGTTGGGAAAATAACTTCGAAACAAATACGAATTCCGTATTACCATTGTCACCGTTATTTAAAGCATGGCGTATCCACAAACTACATAGGTATGTACGACTGTTAACAACACGACGGGGGCTTCTTCCACAGAAGCTCCGGCCCACCTAACTGATAGCAATACGGGATTTTAATCGGTAAAATTATTTTTTACTTATCCTAAAATACTTACCTTTATTATAACTTTTTCACCTCTAAAATGCTCCTGTCTCTGTCAAACAAACCAAGAGTTTCTAACCGTTGCTCAGATTCCCCTCGGGTGCGATCGTGTTCACGATGCCAGTGCCAAGCGGCCATTAGTAACTTTTTGTGTTGTGACAGATTGCAGACCCGGGGTCGAGGTCATGCGGGGCTGGAGGATGCTTCTTTTTATCCATTAAATTTCCGTTCTCTTCTTATAGCTGACTTTGTCGAAAAGTAGGTGGGTCGAACTGGACCTAACTGAGACTGGTTGAGAAACTCTAATATAAAAACTTCAAATCCTTTACCTTGGAATTCAGCTTGCTTCGTTAAGGACCGTGGATGGTCTTGCCCGTGACTATTGTGGGCCCCAATTGGAGGAGACCATTAACCTCACCTAGTTCACGATAGTACTGACTGACAAAAGTGGTTCTATGCCTCCAATTGCAAGCTGGCATGATTTCTTGAACTGGCATTCCTGAAGTGAAAGCCCAGGACGTTGAAAATGCATGCAATTCATGTGCTCAAATGTCCCGTGAAATGTCAACACATTCTGTAGAGTCTTCGTATGCCCTCCTTATAACAGCCAAAATCCATTGAACGATCTTTGAGGGTCTTAAGTCGAAACTTCACGGTGGCTTTGTTGGACACTTAGTCAACGGGGAGAAAAAGCTGCAGGAATTTAGAGTGAGTTT
This sequence comes from Lithobius niger, assembly GCA_023313725.1. Lineage (NCBI taxonomy): Eukaryota > Metazoa > Arthropoda > Chilopoda > Lithobiomorpha > Lithobiidae > Lithobius > Lithobius niger. Next base: position 42,064 of record JAHWFP010268509.1, read on the forward strand.
CATCTTCCTCGACAGTTGAAGCGTTCAGGTAATATCAAAGAACTCTGACAGGGCATAGTAGCCTGTCCAGGTCCATAGATCGTACCAGCGGGGTGAAGGCTTGCACTCTGATTGGTATACTCGTCCGGTTTTTGGATCTTTCCTCGAAATTCCGGATGATATAGCAGAGAGGCATATTTTCCTCCTTTTCCGAATCTCATACGTTCATATCTCGAAAAGGCTGAGATTTCGCTCTGTCTGGCTGCAGTGGCCATTGTCACCAGGAAGACCGCTTTCTACGAAAGACCAATGATGGATGCCTGTCCTAATGCTTCGTAAGGCGACCCAATCAAACTAGCTAGAACCAAAGGCAGGTCCAACGTGGTCTCTGGATGTCGAATGCTTTGATTACACGGAAGATTACACGGTTCTTCTTGATTCTCCTCTCCCGAGGTAACCTAATACAGAATTGATGGCAGATCTACAACCCTAAATCGCCATCGTGGAAATACCCTCGTCAAATAACTCTTTGGGAAAATCGGTGAAAGTAGTAATCAATGGGTCACAAGGATTAATCCTCTTCACCGAACACCACGAGAACCATCTTTTCCACTTGTTTTCATACAACTTTACGGTCGATGAATGGTGACATTGAACCAGGGTCTGAACAACGGTTGCTGAAGAAACTGCCAACTTGAGGTTGAATGTTACAGTTTCCACGCGTGAAGGTTGAGCATGACTTGGATTGGAGTGCTTCACAACGCGTCACAGTTTTTATATTGGAACAGTTATGAGCAGAGCATCTTTCCTTTATTTTGGTCATTTGTAAAGGTACTCGCTTGCCAAGAAGAAGCAAAAGATTACACGATTTCGACTGTGGTGCTATTAACGATCCATGTAGTGGTGATTTGTAAACTAAAAATCAGCTGACCACCGAGAAACCGTGGGTTTTAACATGTTCTAAAGTATTCGCTTTAAAATTCATATTACAAAAACATTAATTTTCATCTAATAAAGAAAAATAGTCTAAAGGGTACCCACTCACGCATTCAACTTTCGATTTTTTTTTCTTGTTTTGTTAACATAGGCAAGAAAATATGTCTTATAAGTGAATTCAAATTGTAGCATGTGACTCAACGAGCATTATGACTAAAAAAAACAAAAGTAAGGGACTGGTCATTATTTATGATACTTTCGGAAGACAAATTTCTAAAAACAACTCCGCTTCTGTCTTTCAGGTGCTCACATTGTTAGGGGTGTTGGCGTAGAAGTAAACAGTGCGTTCATCATACTTACTTTAGGAAACTCGATGCAGGATGGTGTAAAGAACAATAGTGCTTTATAGAACTTTTTTAACCTTGTCCATTCGTTAAAAAACGAGGCATGTTTTCTTTATAACTTGTTGAGCAGAGTGCTACTTACTTAAGTTGGGTGCATGAAATCAGGCTCAGTAGCCATACGTGGTATGTTCTGGGTTTGCCTCTTTAATGGAAGCAACCAGTAGTAATACTTGCTGGTCATCAGAGCCATCCAATGTAACCTGTTGTTAGGGCCACGTTACAGGTGGCGCCCTTGTCACTAATAAACCTATAAAGGTGAGTACGGGCAGGAAGCCAGTGCTCACTATTCTGTCACTAATCCCCTTGTGTTCATTGGACCCACACTCACTGGGAAGGGGCTCATACCCGCGCAACGGTAGTTACCTAAGAGCTTATCATTACTTAAGCTAACATAGCAATATGAAAACCGTATTTTTGTTGGGTGGGGGGTCATTATTTGTAGACTTTTAGTGGAAATGTGGGGGGGGAGGGGGTCAAGATTTTTTTCAGGGTTTTGAAGGGGAGGAACGTCATCGAAAATTTGGTCATATTTTCATTTCCTCCACCTCCGCCCCAATAACGGTCTCTAAGTCGTAATGAAATGCTTGCTGACTTAAGGACACAAAGATAATATTCGCTGCTATCATCCACAAGCACTTCTAAGATGCAGCTTTAGTAAAAGTGCCTACCGCCCTATAAATTCCACGAATTTTTTTTGTTGGTTAATATCCGTGCCAGCTCTATGACGTAACGCATTGTGCGCTGAGTGACTGCCGTAGTAATGTATGGAGTGAGCTACAGTTTTTATTTTTGCATCTTATCATCACGAAAAGTGATGGAGGGGCGGGGGAGGCTTGGAGGGGGGGGGGGGCCCGGGCCGGGCTGGAGGGGGGTGTTTTCTTGTGTTTGTCCACACGCGGCAGGGGCGCGCACGTCTTTGTTGCTGGCCTGGGGGGTTTGCCACTCCTTCAAGATGAAACGAAACAAGGGCCACGTGATGTAATGCCAACCTGCCCCTCGGGCGAACAAACTTAAATTTATATCCACCAACAACATTTACAGCTTTCATTAAAACTAGAAAGGAAGGCTTTCATTGACGTCGCCATTTAAAAGAGTTTCCAATTAAAGAAAGAAAAAGACAGAACAACAACAGCTTCAAATCTGAATACGTGTTGAATGAATGAATTTTTTGCGGTCAATAGAATACAAAAGGACAAGGAAGGGATACTGAAGTATCCACAAACATCTAGCCTATCGTGGACAATTATAACAAACAAATCTATAGTTGGGAGGAGATGCACACAGCAAACAAATTTATCATGGACTATAATAAGGAAGGCGAAGGAGCAAGTTCATTCTTGGCATGGCAGCAAAGAAAAGAAAAGCGGGGTTGTTGTTAGCTGGCTTGTTACGTTCTTTGTGTAGTTTTTAAGTTAGTTTAGCACTTTAGATGGACTGAGTAGCTCCTAGGTCGTGTAGAGTCCTGTAGAATTAAATAAAGAAAGAAAAGGGCGACCGGCCGACATTGTTAATGGATGTGCCCTGTAAAATTCACTAACAAACGACAACAAGCGGCTACAGCGACTGCCTAGTCGCACCGGTCTTCTGTACAGTTCCTCCACTTCCAATGTTGAGGCACACACCTCTATCATGCACTACAACTGCTGTTATTATTTAATTTAGTTACGTTGAAGCAGTCTATTAAACAATGGACGTTGTAAACAATGGTCGTCAATATCTGGTACTGTTGCGAAGTTGAAAAAAGCGATGGACGGACGGACAAAGTCGTTGCAACAGTCTTCTCGCCGGTTACGGCATACAGAAGACTAAAAAGGGTTCAAACGAACTATTGCTTCAATAATGCCGGCCATTAGAGCCGAGTTGAATAGTTTCAAGGTTGGTTGAGTAACAATCACTGCATGCACGATCGTGATGCGGGCTGATCGCGCATGGTATCAAAACGGAGAAACAGGCAGTTCAGCCACATTATGGGGGAATTTGGGGAGGACGCTGTTTTCTTCTCTACAAGACCAACACCATGGGTTCCAAGGGAGTCGGAGCAGGGATGGAGGGGTATCAGACCAGACAATGGGGGAATACGGGGAGCCGGGGGACAGGGGGTATCAGAGACTCTGTGCGCAATATGCGGTTTGTGCGCTCGATTGTAATTAAAATGCACCCACTGACGAGTAAAGGATTCATAACTGAGTAATATAAAATACACTACACTATAGCGTGTACAAACCCTCGAAAGGGCTGGGGCAACCTTTAGTAAAAGGGCGCAGTAATAGTATTATTGGACATTTTTAATGGGGGAACTTTTTTTTCTTGCTCACTCTTTTAACCCTTTTCTAAAACCTTCTTCTTCTTCTTTATACCCTTTTTTTGTCCTTCTCAGGTACCGCCGCACCGGCAAATTTTGGCAAAAAAGCGACTTTTTTTTTTTACAAAACGGGCATTTTGTGCAAAGCTGCCCATGCCCACCACCTCCTGTGCAAGTCACTGCATTACATCAAAAAATTATCCCACACCAATTGTCATACACCAAAATGTCCCGGACCCGAGTTAGGTTCCAGGGAAGTAAAATTGCTTGCAATCTAAACAATCAACGCTGAATTTACTGCATATTTACACTGAGTCGCGGCGTCCAGAAAAATAAGGAAGCTACTGTACGAGAGTAGCGGACCGTGACGTCTGCGAGGAATCCGGGGGACTACGAGCAAAGCGAGCACGAACAGCATAGCGAACAGTGTCCTCGTCTCCAAACCAATAAACGGTGGTTCAAACCCCGCGACTGGCTTAGGCATACAGGAAACTTAAAAAAAAATACTAGAATTAATTCATGATTTAAACGGTTAATATATGTTTAACCCTTTAAAAAGGTATTTAAACTGGATTTAAACAATAATCCCAAAAAAGAAAAAAAAATACCGCATCCGGTATACAATTCGAAAACTTCCTAAGGACAGTTCCACTGGAGCGAAGGCCAATGCGTACACTTTCCTCATAAGAACAGTAGAAAAAACTGGTAGGCTTAGCCAAGCCAGTAGCAGCCATCGCTGACCGGATTATGTAAGATTTTCACACTCGTCAGTTAAGTAATCCCAACGTGAAATGACTTACGACAACGACTACTCAAATATTCATACGCGGTTTTCAGCTTATCGCCGGCTAATTTGCAGCTTGTCATAATTCACTGTTAAAAGGAAAAGATTTTTTTTTTAAAGTAATAGGCGATCGGATACGGGATCGGGCGAGCATGAAAGTGAATTTTAAAATATGTATAGTCTGAACGACGTGCAGGTTCTATTTTGTAAATAAAATAAAGCGTATGCTCGTCCTGAGCCTCATAGACCAAAGCCAGGAAAACAACAATAATAAAAGTTTAAAAACAAAAATACGCATTTCTAGGTTCGCACGAGTCCTGGAGAGGCTGGAAATGGCCTTGAAAATAAAAACGAAATTCCAGGCATGGAAAAGTGATTTAAATAAAAACAAATAACACCGTTTAAGCCCTGGAATACTCCTGGAAATTCCGCCAAAAGAAAATTACGTTTCTATTTTGCGTACCATCGCGGGGCATCAGTGTGAAATTTTATGGTAAAACAAAAACATTAAAAAAAAGTACGCTGTACCCAATCAGTGCAGTAGTTGTGTCAACAGGCGGAACGATCACTTACGCCTCGAGCACTTGGACATCATATTCGATAGGTGTCTTCGACCCGACTGTGGCTTCTTATACAGACCCGGTGAAGGGAAGTGTGTATATACGGGGCGTCGGACTGAAAAATTGTCTAATGGGTTAATTGTCGAATATCTACTTAAATAAAAAAAAATTGGAAAGTCATCTAAATACAGCATCCTATAAAGGATAATCGTACAATGGATAATCGTCAAACTGGACAATAAAGCTGCGGTTTCTGATGTTATGTGTATAGCCGCAGTGGGTGCGACAGCGCAAGCGAGGCAGGGATTTTAGACGATTTTCCATTATACGAATTTCGTGTTAGACGATTTTCCGTTATATTGTTATACTGTTCTTCCAATTATGTGATTTTTTTTTCAGCTAGACGATCATCTCTCGCTCCTGTTACATGTATGGGTT
>JAHWFP010268510.1:0-11420 GCA_023313725.1 Lithobius niger
AAAGTGTGCGTTTTTGTGAGTCTCGTGTGACATTTTTCAACCCCTTTTACCAGTTTTGGTTTTTGATATGATATCAGTCCTTTTTTTAAAATTGTGTATTAGACTCAACTCCACTACCGTGCAGATGGGTAATAAAGTGGCATGTCAATTGTAATTGTCGTAATTTGTTTTATTTCGTTAGTTTTGGTGTGTTCATATTACTCCTTTGAAGGGCTGAACCACTCTCAACTTGGTGGCCTCTTCACCAGTTGTTGCCTTTGTTTATTTTGCTTTCTTTTTAGAGATGGTTTATTTTTCGTGAATTGGACATGAATACAATCTCTCTGGCAACGTTGTTTAGATTCATTGTGCTGCACTAGTGTGTGTCTAGGCACGCACGTCAGTATACACGTTGTCATTGTCCGAACTTTGGCTGTCCAATGACAGACGATGCCGACAATACTAACAATATGATAATATTTTCGTACTTACGCGCCATACCACGCCATCCTCGTTTCACCCCTAGGCTCCAAACCATAAAAGGTACGCAGTTCGTATCGTAATGTAACCATTCGTCCAAATTCATAACTGGAAGCCTTCCCGTTATCTCGGTATCGATGAATAATCACCCTATGGAAATTAACATAGGGATGAGCGGACTAAAATTAGCTAGTAGCTAGCTAGCTAGTTACACATTTTCAACGTTATTGAGGGTCAAATTTTGCATTGAAAGCAGCTTAGCTGGCATTCCCACACGAGTTAATTTTTGTCAGGTGGGTCATTGCTCTTGATTTCAACACAATTTAAGCTTTTGTACCGCATTATTATTTTTCCTCAAGTACCTGAAATGTTCCCAACTATGCTTCAAGATATAAGACACTGACGCTATGGCGCCGCGCTACAATGGTTTACAACCTCGACAATTGAATTGATGTTATGTTTGTTGTGATGATTGTTACCTAACTTGGCGCGACACACTAGCGTGTGTCTAGATCCTAATATGCCTTGAATTTTGATTGAAATTAAAGAAATAAACAGTAGAAGAGCTCGCAGGTATTTTGCAAAATTCTGCAACTGCAGAAATCTTACATCCTCAGCTGTATCGGCTAACTGGCAAAAAGAAAGTAACAAACGGCAAGTTCTTTCTAAGGTCTACTGGCCAGGTGGTAACTACTGCTGGTTTGAATAGAAGCAATAAAATGTACTCATAATACGTGATCTTCTTATTTTCGTTGGTAATACTTAAATTCTGTGGGAAAAAAATGCGCGTTTTTAATATTTTGATCATGGTATTGAAATCTGCATCGGAAAATTGGTATCGCCACACCAGTACATATTTAATAGTGCAGTCTACCTTGTTGGTTATAGAGTAATTATGCATAACGAACCTTCCTTCCCCCCCTCCTCACAAATATATTTGGAAGGTACATAATTTGAAGATAGAAGTGTCCCTAAAGTTCTGTAATTGTTAGTGAGTGATAGGTTTCTACTAGGGATGTGCGAGTAGAAAAATTTTAATTCGAGTCGAGCCGAGCCGAATTTGCAACAGAAGAATCGAGTATCGAGCCGAGTTCGAGTATTTGATGAAAATATTTTGTTTGCAAGTTTCTCTTCAATTTGGTAAGATAATAAGAACAAAGATGGTGCTTAGCTGACTGTGTGGGTCATGGTTTTCCAATTTTAAGGATATAACTTGAAAATGGTTTCAATTATTGGCTTTTAATCTGCACCACTGGAAAGCTCTCGTCGAGACGATCGATTTGGTATATTGGAATGTCAAAATCGGTCAAAAATTGACGAAGTTATCGCATTTTCGCCGGATTCGAGTTTTTCGAGTATGGACGCGAGCAGCGAGCCGAGTTCGAGTACAAGTTTCATACTCGGCTCGAATTTTTCGAGTATCGCACATCCCTAGTTTCTACTTTATTTTCACTTTTTGATGGTCTACTAAAAGCCTATGACAATTGTTCATCAGAGGTCTAAAAGGTTTACCAGTGACATCTGCAATCGTGAATAGCTGGCTATGAAACTGCTTGCACCGTTCACCAGTTTAGTCGCAGAGGGCCCCCCCCCCTTCTCCCCACTCGTGCATGAAACATTTAGTTGTCTACTGTTTTTTAAGGGGCCGTGGGAAGTTCCAAGCATTCCATGAAATTGTGAGACCACCTCGTCTTTAAGATTCAGTCGCTTAATACCGTTACACAATGTCCTAAAAACCACAAATATGCACATCCCCCTCTCCCTCCCTCATACGGCTCCGAGGCTTACAATTTTTCTTTCATATTTGGCAACTAAAAAGTTTCATCTAGGAGCCAACGCCGGATAAGACTAAAATATGAATAGATCTGCATAAGGTTTTTACATTGTTTTAGAATTGTGTATGTGAGAGCAGATGAGAGTACAAAAATGCCATCATAACACCAGCCTTTTTTTTTTTCCCCTTTTGTAGGTTTAAACTTGGTCCTGCAAAATGGCGCATCGATGCACCTCTTGCAAAGCTACATTTACGAGGAAATCTATGCTGGACCGTCATGAGTGCAGTACTGATAGTAACAAGACAAAAGAAGTACATGACTGTGGTGTTTGTAGAACTATTTTTGCAGATAAGGAATTACTGCAATCACACGAGTGCAAAAACAAAGGTAATGCTGTCGTCGCCAGCGACCCTAGCGACAAACCCGCGCTGGTAAAATGCCAGTATTGTGGGGCAAAGTTTGCAAACATAAACACATTGAGGGCCCACGAACGGGTCCATACAGGCGACACACCTTACGAGTGTCAAGAATGCGGAAAAAAATTCCCATACTCTAACAGTTTGCGTACGCACATGCGCATCCACGCAGATAGTGAAGGCATTGACCGGCCCCATAAATGCCAGGAGTGCGGATTAAAATTTGTGTTGAAAAGCACGTTGCAAACTCATGAGCGCACCCATGAAAGAGAGAGGACCACAACGTGCAGCAAATGTGATGGCCTCATACCAAAGGGCTGCAAGCATGCATGTCCTAAAGACAGGGGTGACCCCGTTTTTGTGTGTGTCGAGTGTAATGACAATTTTACGTCAAAAAATAGGTTAGATGTACACATGAGAACGCATAAGACGGATGCACATCTACTTACCCACACAACTCAGAATCACAAGTGTGGTGAGTGTGGCGAAAACTTTAAAACTGAGGAATGCTTACACGAACACCTCAAAACTCACGTCGAGGTAACCGTGAAAAAGTGCAGGGTCTGCAGTGCTTCCTTTTCCAACAAATCTCGGTTGCTTCTGCACATGGAGAACCACATTACTGGGGAGAAGCTTTATAAGTGCAGCCACTGCACTGAATCGTTTAGTGCAGATGCTGAACTGCAATCCCATGTTGAGAGCACTCATGCTGATGCCGACATACCAACTTTCGACTGCTCGAAATGCACAACCTCTTTCGTGACCGTCGTACTCTTGCAGAATCATGTGCGCGATGCACATCCATATCCATCGATTCCATTAAAAAATGAGCACAGTTGTGATGATTGTGGTACCGATTACACAACTGCGAACCGCTTGGTTGCCCACCGCCGACGGAAGCATCCAGAAAAAAGTAACGTGAAACAAGCTGAAGATAAGAGGGGGCCCTCTGCATCTGCATCTCGCAATGAAACATCGGTACCACTGGAAGAAAAAGAAAGCACTCCACCGAGGTCTGCTTCACCGCTGAGGAAAGTAAGCGACCTAAAACGCAAAAAGAAAACGTCGGTTAATGCTCCTGCAAAAATTCCCAAAATCAAAAAAGCTGATCCCTCGGAAGAAATAGAAAGCATTCCACCGAGGCCTCATTCATCGTTGAGGAAAGTAAGCGACCGAAAATGCACAAAGAAGGTGTCAAATAATGCTGCTGAACAAATTTCCAAAATTAAAAAAGCTGATTCGAAGAAGGTTGGTAAAACTTTAAGATGTAAAGAATGTGACGAGATATTTGATAACCAATATAAGCTCCACATTCACGAGCAAGGACATAAATATGAAAACGGTTGCCATAAATGTGGTGAAATTCGCTGCAAGTGCGATGTGGATTTGATGTCTCCAAAGCTAGGTGGAAAGCCCGGCAGTTCCAAATGCAAAAAATGCAGTAAGATTTTTGTCAGCCACCAACAGTTAAGTCACCATGAAGGGAGGTGTGGTTATTTCAGTGACAGCAGTGATGCTAAGGATGTTGACTGTGGAAGTAAAAAACGATGTGAGAGCCAAAGTGGCGAGGAGAGCAGTAGTGATAGTGAGCAGCACGATGGTCGTACGAGCAGTGACTGTGCCAGCAAACCTTCAAGGCATTGCAAAAGGCCAACCCTCATTCGGCAAACGACTAGAAAAGTAGCTGCAAGTCAGTCGGGCGTCAAGCTACTTAACTGCCCCAAATGTAACCTTCAGTTTGTTCGTAAGCATCTAGTAGATTTGCATCTATTAAAAGTTCACAGGATGACTTTTCGTGATTGTAGTGTTTGTAGCAAACCGTTTATCCTCCCTAATCGAGATGCTAGCGAATCAAAAGGCAAAAAGTTTAAGTGTTCCAAGTGTGATGACTCGAGCAAATCACAAACTGATTGTAGTGGATATAGTGATGAGGCGGTGCTGAAACAAGTTAAATTAACACTTACGAGGTGTAAACCACCAGCCAAAAATAAGGCTAGCTTTCGCAATGAAGATAATGCTATGGATTCCATTATTGATGATATGATCACAAATGATGAAGCGAGCGATTTTTCTTCTGGCAAAGACGATGTTCCAATTTATGATGGACGTTGCAGGCGGCGCAGTTGTCCTAAGGACAGTGCGCCTTCAAGGCATCATGACAGATTGACTCACGCTCTACAGTCGACTAAAAAAATGGCTCCAAGTAAGTCTGGCGTCAAGATGTTAAACTGTCCCGAATGTAGCTTTCAGTTTATTCATAAGCATCTTGTAGATTTGCATCTTTTAAAGGTTCACAGGATGACATTTCGTAACTGTAGCATTTGTAGCAAACCGTTTAGCCACCCCATTCGGGATGCTACGGAATCAAAAGGCAAAAAGTATAAATGTTCCAAGTGTGATGACTTGAGGAAACAGAAAGATTCTAGTGGAGATGAAGCAACCGATTTTCCCACTAGCAACGAAGAGTGTGAGAAGTTAGAAAATGTGGACCTGTCGCCAAATTCGTCGGAACCTTCTACTTTATCTGAACTGGTGCCAAAGTTGATCAAGGTTCTCGCTCTTACTGTCAAAGGGTCAAAATTAGAAGATTTTGGGTGGCCCAAGGCATCATCACTCGAATTGATTAAGCGTGTGTTAATCCGTTTTGGGGGAAGAACTACCAAAAGAAAGGGCACGTACGATGAGATGCTGGCTGCAAACTGCAAAGAATTGTTCGTTTTGTGCGTCGGACGCGAAACGACAGAAAAGCTCCTTGAAACACTGAATGTGGAACAGGTGATAATTGACATTATTGCTACTGAAGAACAAGTAAATGAAGTGGATAGCACAATCCAATAAACGAAAACTTATTTCAATTTGTCATTTGAACTTAATATGAGTCCACGTTAAAGAGTTTATTTTAAGATCACGTTTATTGTATGCCTAGGGAACATCATTTTGGTACATTGTTCCCCCTTCCCCCTTTTGTTTTATCAAAATAATTATAGCAGCTCACATGCTTTTAATAGGTGATTTACGTTTACGGTAGCCTACTTTAATGCTGCAGAATACATATTTTTTGCAGGCACTTTTCTAAGAAACAGGGGAACTAGAAAGACTTTGTATACAGGAATATCCCTCTGTTACATTTTGACGCGCTCCCATCCCACGTGGGACATGGCGCCGAGGAATATCCCTCTGTAGTCAATGATTACTAAGGAAGATCTTTGTGAAGCTATCATTGAACCAATAGTCTGTCTGCATCGTCTGAAGTTCAAATAATTTGTCTATTTGATCAATGGTTATTCATTTGTGCAGTATTTATTTCAAAACAGCTAAATGGAGCATGTCTGAAGTAGCAGCATAAATTTTACCCACATAGCCACAATTTTACTGGCTACTGATTAACAATTATTACCAACCAATCAGGCTCTGACTAATAAGATTTGGTAAGAGCTGTATAGTGCGGTCTTACTAAGAGGAGAGTTGAACCTTGGTTATCCAAAGTGACTGACTGAAGGGTGCTTAGCTGACTTTACATGGAAAACAAAGAAATGCATTATATTTGAGCTCGAGTTTTGCAAGTTAACCAACAAGAGGATTTTGCTCGGACCCTGGGTTGAAATGTTAACTTAATCGTTAAACTGTTGGTCATGGCTATGACAATACATGCGAAATTATTTAGGCAGCATCAGCAACACTTTTTGCTGCCAATTTAAAACAATTTTAAAAGTTGTAGTTTTTTTTCCCACTCTGAACCTAGCTTTCTATAGCAGCGTTTCCAAACTGGTGAGGAGCGCCTGCCTTGGGAGGCACGGAGCAACTGCAAGGAATGTGCGAGCTGCTGCCAAACAATAAAGATCAGTAGCGAATTTCTTTTTTTAAACTAGGCTTCGCAAAGTTCTCGCCAATGACTGCCGTAGACCTGCTGTAAATAGTTTTTTTTTAAATTGTTTACGATTTTCAATTCCTACCAGTAGGCTTATTCATTTTATATTTAAAAAAAAAAAAATATGCAGCAATGGCTTGGAGGGGAGGGGGGCACCATTGCATGCTGGTCCCGGTGGGTAGCAAAACTGCAGAAAAGTCTCGATGGGGAGCAACCTTCCGAATGTAAATTGTGTGGCACTTGCCATTTGGCCAGTAGACTTTAAATTGTACTCACTATTGACCATTACCTCTTGCCACGTAGAAACAATTTTAGCAGTTGTCCTGCTACTTAATGCTTAAATATTGTTTGCATTAATCTAACTCTCCAATCAGCTAAAGTGGCTAGACAGTAAATCATACTTGGTTGGAGAGCACTTGCACTTCTGCTTATTTTTAGCTAATATGGTGCCCGAGATAAGACAATTTAAGCATCAGGGTTTGTTAATCAGCCGCCATTTGACCAGAAGCTCTAAAATCCAAGTCGCCAACTGCTGAATTTTCTTCGTCATTTGGTGAGTGGCGACTGAAATTGGTGAAGGTTGATGGGGAGGAAAACTGTAGAAAAGGGTAGGAATCACTGTTCTATAGCATGTTACGCCTTTTGATAGCCATTTTACACCTTTTTCTATGTTTACGTGATCTTCAGTATCCAAGCCTTCGTAGCCTTAGCCTATATTTGCTATTTAGCTTCAAATGTACGGGCTTGTTGTCAGAATAATGTATCTTTTTTTTAGCTAAAAAGTGGTAGAGGGAAAAGTATCTAAAAGTATCGTCGGTTGCATTCTATCTTGAGCCGGTAAAGATGGTGTCCCTTTCAACTTTGGTTAATTTAGGGGTTCAGTGTCTGCAGTGGGTGAGGTAATAACTTGAAAGTCGCAATGTAAAGCCAGCAAAGCCAGCATTCTAAAACTTCGTTTAAAACATCTAGGAAACGTGTATGGGTAACTGGTTCCCATGTGGGCATTCTTGTTAGAGGAAAGCCTGCTGTCTGCTAAGATTTCAGACTGCTAGAGAACAATTTGTTCCACTTTCATCTCCTTGGGTCATAACAAATAAATGAACTATCACTTTAAAAACCCCTCCTAAGAGTCAGCAGGTTTTTATATGTTTTACGAGTTTTTCCTTTTTTTTTTTTTAAGTACCTCTTATTCCTCCGTTCCCTCTTTCACGATGCTATCCGCTAGGCTTTTCTTTGCTCGTTGCCCTTGTGGCTGGATCTCTTTTGGTTTTTTGGCGAATTTTTGGAAATTATCAATGATTTATGGTAATCCAACACTGCACAATAGCTGGGGGTGAAAAAAAACTCATGATTTCTCTGGAAAAAACCAACCCACATGGGTTTTTCTTTTTGTTACCCAGGGTACGGGTATTTATAATTGATCATTTTCTTAATTCCAAGTATTGTTGTATACAGCAGATATTAAAGTTGGGATAGCACCAACTTCCACAAGCTTCATTTGATAATGGTGCGCGATTATACTCGTTGCATTTTATTTTGGGGTGCGCAAATGAATATATTTTATTTATGCAAATATGCAAATCATGATATTTCGTAAATTACTTGAATCTCATGTTTACTTTATAATAACTATGTACTTTAAGATATTGTGACGGTGTGGTTCAACTTTCACGCAAATCGGGGGGGGGGGGGCTCAATTTTTTTTAAATATTATTGGATGGCCAGGGATTCAAGGGGTAAAGCAACATATCGCAGACACAAAGAATGAAGTCAGGGAAAACAGTATTGCATCCCATCATATGGCGATTGGATGGCACCAATCATCGGTACTGCTGAAATCAAATGTCCCATTTGAACGACACTCACGAGGACTTGAATTGGCCATTAAAATTGGCCATCTGAAAATTGGAGCTGTGATGAATCTCAGTGGACCCTTCCCTCTGTTTCTACATACACTTCTGTCTTTTCCGTGCGCTGATTCCTAGTTGAGGCAAAAGTGCGGCCATCTCACCTTGTAAGTTGTTAAGCAATGCCACGAGGCACCTTATTCGTAATTTGGAAGTATTTACATGTAAAAGGAATCAACGTTTGACAAGACATGGAATACACAATCATAAAAGGCGAAAGGCGATGTATAAGTATGTATCACATCAATAAAACTCGTTCAACCAAACAATTAAAAGCATGAAACGTGAGGGAAGTCAACACTCCCCTGACGCATATCACAGATAATGGGATAAAGGAAGTTATGTCACGTTAGGGGTCACCGCCTTCGTCTGCGTCACCCCCACTTAGCTTTTCGTCAATTATTTGCTGAGTGATGGTTGGTATCTTGAACGAGAAAAAGGCTAGTAGTTTCAAAAATAGCCTCGACCCGTCTTGATGTGATATAATGCCCAACCTTATTTACTGAGGCTCTTGACTGCCAACCAGGTCAGCGATCTTGGTCAGTGTAATGTATGGTGTCAGACGACGGGTGTCTGCAACGACACCGATCTCCTTAAAAGCATCATCAACCGTGTAGAGGGCAGAGGAAGGTAGAATATCCAGGATCAGGGCGACGAAAGCCAGTTCCTGCAGGTCTAGTAAAGTAGTTCGCAGGCTTGGCGACGCACTGGGGAGAAGTGTAGGAGCTGAAGGTGGCTGGGGCCCCGGTTCAATGACGACGTCCGGCGAAGTTCCGACCGATTTAGTAGATTGTCCTACGGATTCGCAACCACCGTTCAATTCCATAAGAACGGCATGAGTTGGAACGTGATTTGTCAAAAGCGTAACATGGGCTAGCAGTACACCCTTGGAGGCCCAAACATGGCGTAGGCACACATTCAAAAGAAGGTGCTTCCTCCGAGAAAAATTTAACTTACGGGACGTCACACCAAAGCTTCGGAGATGGTGGGATGGTAGGATTTATGTCCACAGACATCCATCTGTGGCATTGGATTGTGTGAGACGGTCCAAAGTCATCCTCGCCTGTCTTAGTCATGAGTGGATCCGTAAACCATACCGGGTGGCGTCTCGTAGCAGCCAGTGCCTTTCCTTCCATTCCATCCATGCAAGAATTCAAAAAGACCTCGTTGTTCCAAGTGAGAATAAATGTCTTGACTTGCAGCTTTGCACGCTTTGATTACGACACAATCTGAAGTAGTACATTACTTGCACGCTTCTTTTAGGGTAGTGTCCTCTCTCCGATAAGACAATGATGCAGATGCTTTTGGAATTTTGATGCGCTTCGTCAGGGCTCGAATTGTCTTAGAAAAATTGCATAGCAGAAATGCGATACAAAAGACAAATTTGCGTAGCAGTCATGAAAAAATGATTAGCAACTTTTGAAGAATAATTTATTTAGTAAAAAACAATACAAAAAGTTTACTTTATTTGAAACACTTTTACTTTGCTACACGCACGGATGGTTGGTCAAAACTATGGCATCCGATCCATGTTAAGACTATTTTGACCCGTGTCTGAAACGAAAGCGCCACCAACTAAATACCGAAGGTGACGGTAGGACCAATGATTTCCCAGAATGCATGTGCGACGCTTTGCCTGCCTATAATAGAAGGACGGAGCTCCGTGTCAGCCAACACGTTCATGACTATGCTGTTATGTTGTCTCGTTTAACACAGTTGCGTCGCTAAACTGCGGTACATTGTTTAATTTTGCATCGCTAAAGTTTAAATTTGTGGTGCAAATTGCGATGCGATACCGCTCATTTCGAGCCCTGTTCGTGTGTCCGCCATTGTTAACAGCAAGCTATTGTTGTCCAATGCTGCGAAAGTCGTTACACCACTTTCGTTCGTCTCGAAAAGTATCACCTATCGATCCACAGGATCCGGGAAGTATCGGGCGCCACTTGTTACATGTCTTCTAATGATGGAGACCACACGTTGACTTTCACAATCATTAGACGACATTTATTGCTTAACAACTTACAGGGCGAAGTGGGCACACTCGCTTTTTCCTCAACCGGGAGTCGACGCAAGGAAAAGACGGAAGTGTACACAGAAGTAGAGGGCAGGCCTCACAGATTGATCACAGAGCCATCCTAATGAATACGCAAGGAGCATCAAATCTGGGGATCAAAATGTGTTTGCTGCAAAAAGACATAGTGCCTGATGAATACAGCAGAATTATACTATCTTTCAACAGTTAGCAAAAATGTGGTTGAGGACTCCTGCTTTCTGAAAATTGCGTCGAATTATTTTTCAAACCACACGGAATTTTCCGTTTATTTATTTAGTTTTTTTTTTGGGGGGGGAGGGGGTCTTTCTACAGTGTGTATCGGTTCAATATAATTAAAAAGCTAAATTAAACAAAAATAAAAAATACTCCAGCAACACGACGAGAGCTTTGTTAGGTTCAGTCCTTTGACAAAAAGCTCCGTTTCCTACCACTCCTCAGTAAAAATATGTGTTAGGCCATGAAAAAAAAATGTGTGCTTCTCAGGTCTCTTGCTGGTGACCCAAAATCCTCCTGGTCAAAAACATTTATTGGACTTTGAGGCGACTGTGTTATTGTTTTGTGTCTCGAGCATTTTAAGAACAAAATACGAGACAAATATTGTTGGGTCTTAAACTGCTCTATATTTGCATATGACTTCGTTTTTATTGCAAATTGTTTGCTTTTTAAAATAGCAAAAATGTTATTTTGAAAAAATTTGCCAAAAGAAGCACTTTATGAAATAAAAATAAAAAGCCTGGTCACCGAGTCACTTAAAAATGCTCGAGAAGCAAAGAATTTTTTTTTATAATTAAATAAAACAAAAACTGCTAATCAATTGTTTTGGGTTTAAGTCGAGCCACGCCGATGTGTCAGAACGTGGCATGTCCTAAATTATGGTCTTTGTAAAATCAAAAAGTAATTGTTAGGATTTTACCAACAAAACCTGTCATTTGTTTTTTTTTT
>JAHWFP010268510.1:14420-44313 GCA_023313725.1 Lithobius niger
TTAAGTTTTATCACTTTGAGGTAGCCTTGGAATATCCACTCGAGACAACAAGTTATAACTTCATTCCCAATTCCAACCTATACATAAAATTTAAAGTTGACAATTGTTTGGTTATCTATCACAGCTAAAAAAAAAAATGCATATCAATAGCTGGTTAAGCAACTTGGTGGTACGGCCCCCAAGTTAACAGCAATTCGAAGACTTTATAGAACAGGCGACAATGATTGGTTAAGTAGAAACATTAACATCTATAGACAAGTTGCATTGACTATAATTGCTCGGGGGTAACGGTTTTCTGTATCACGTAGTTTGAATCCTGTCAGTTTGTGGCAGTTTTTTCAAAACCTTTGTAAAAATGCCGTCCTGGTGAGAAACTAGTTTTGTATTCAATATATTGTTATGTAAAGGGTATGGCAATAAGTGAGCTAAAATATCCAAGAGCCAAAATATACGTTTCTGCAGAGTTAGTTTTTGGTGCCTTGAAATAACAACAGGCATCCATGTTGGCCCTTGGGTAGATGCAGTTAGGCCACATAAGACAATTGTCGTCCATTTTTTCCCCCAATAACGGGGCCGAAATTAACTTGATTTTTGATTTTTGGATGCACCATTTCATGTCCGATGTCTAAAGAAAATTCCTTTGAATTTGGCGACAAAGTTTCACATCTGTCGAATAAAAATATTTGGTCTGCTGGCCAGTGGCAAGTCAAGGAAAATATGAATCTCCAACTATTTGGATATCATCTGTTAAGCTTTTTGTTATTATTCACGTTTTACTTGTATATGTATTACATAGATAATGCTGGCACGGTACCAAATAGGAATTCGCTTGTGACTTACAACTTGCTGTTATTATGTTTCTTTGAGAAAAATTTTTCAAATCATTGTACCTGTATTGCAATTCGACTAAAAAAAAAAAGTCTTTTTAAACTGATATAGTCTGAGACCCAAGATATTTCCTTTGCCGGGCTTTATCTGAATAATTAAGATATTTTTACATTTTACATTTATCATTTTGCAGTATGTTAGATACTTACAGGTGGTGATATTGTTATAAAAACATGTACCATATTTCCTTGATTAAGGACCTAGATCTAAAAGAGTGCCTGGTCTCTGTTACGTGTCAGGGTTTAACACACAAGCTCATAATACTCGTGTGATTGTTCGAAAGTAAAATTTTATTTAAGTTAGCACCAGACAGCAAAGAAGTTTTGTTCATGCAACTTATTTTCTTGGTGCAGTGGCCTCACAATTCAAACCTAATGGATTGGCTATTGAAAACAACGAACACAGTGTCTTAAAAAACTGCTGGTTTTTTTTTTTTGTGTGACATATTTGGCTGGTCACGACAATGAATGCCCGGGCAGTCAGTCAAGAAAATGTGGTACAAGGTTTTCTTTGCCTAAATTTGTGCATTTATAATAAATGGTTTCAAAATACCTTGTAAGGTTTTTGAATCACTTACAATGTTTTTAAAATAAGTGATGGTACATGCAGTATATGAATAAATTCTATTCTTAGGTTATGGTTTGTATTGGACCTAGCCATATTTTTTTTTAGCAATGCCGGTAGTTATTCTTTAGTACGAAAGGTGAATAAAACATGTATCATTGAATGCAGGGAGTAGACAACTCTTTCAACATTTTAGTATTTTTTTCTCAAATGTTTTTGTCCTCAAGAGAAGCAAAACTTAGCTTGATTCCAGCCAGCTCGCTAACCCAGAATTGTGCATGCACACCTCCCTCCATACAGGCGATAAAGGGTCATCTTTTATTCTCTGGAGCCCGGAAGTGCTTTTCTTCTCCCTCAATTGACGTCTCCTGACCACGAAAGCGAACGCCAAGCAGTTTGCTCTGCTCTAGCAGCCATTTGGTATGGCGAAGGAATATTGCTCCAAGCCGCTAAGGAAGACCCGCTATTCCGTCGGGTGACCCTAGCTCTCACACATCTGCAGGACCTGTGCCCTCATTCCTCGTATTGTTCTCTTTTTTACTTACTGGCATCTCTTGCTTCAAAGGACGACTGTGGCATTAAGCCTTGTTCGGTTTCTCCTGCCGTTATTCATGCTTTGCCTGGCGTTTTCTGGTCTGGCCTTGATTGCACCGCCTCTAAATCACCTGCAGCTCCAATCGGAACTTTCACGGCTCCATCCTCCGTTGGCCTTCTGTCTACTTCCAAACTGGAAAGCTTATTAGGCCTAAATGATTTTTCATTCACAGAAGCTAATCTCGCTCTGGAACAATTACTTTCCGTAAATGAAAATTTGATAGCCATCCATGACTACTTCACTTCCTTGGCACGACAATCTGTATCTTCACTTGCCCAACAAGAATCCTTACGTCAGGATATTGCCACTGCAGAAGCCCAGTGCTCGAAACTGATATCGTAACTTCTGGTTCACCGCTTAGGAAAATACAAGTTTTCTAAGCCAAGCACCAAAGACTTCAATATTCACAGAAATGTGGACCTATAGACCTTATGGTCTGTTCCTGCTCTTGAACCTGTTTGTCAGCGTCAGCAAAATCTCCATGTCCAACCTTGCCTTCGTACGGCCCATTATCTAAAGCCGAGATTGACGAGCTGATTGAACATGCCCATGCAATCGCAAACTCGCTATGGCGTTCGCACGCTCCCAACCCGAATCTGTAGACGACTGGATGATTGCTGCTACACCCGTAGGAAGCTTCAGTTATGACTGCAAATGGGTCAACTGTTCCTGGGCGAACAAAGCCCCTTGCACTTCAAACCGTAGATGTTACCTTTCATTGAGCCCCGACACTCGTGGACCACCGAAAAATCCCCATCGCCGCCGTTCTTTCGGTTATGGCAACTGGCGTTCTGGTTCTAATCATTCTCCGACGACAATGGGCGAAAACGAAAGCAATTTTTCCAAAAGCTACTTTCGAGAAAGCAAAGAAGTCTTGCTTAGCTTACATAATGAAGATGCAAAACTAACAGAGATGTTAGAGATGAAACTAACAGTAAAGTTGACATGGAATTATATTCCCCAACGAATTGAACACGAAAGCAAAAACTAAGGAACATGTAATCGACACGACTGTTAAGGAAGACACGAAAGCGAAAACGCTGTCTCCCCTACAACCAACACGAAGCGTAGACATCGTGTCAGAGAAAATATTGTTCACGAAGGCAAAAGCCCTCAACACTTAAAGAGAATACGGAAGATGTATTTCTTTAATGACTTTCCTCGCAGCCACTAGGACTCGGCCGTTGCTTCTAGGTACGCCCATTTTGACTCCACTTCTTTCTCCCGTGAAAATGAAAACCCGTCTGGTATCCCCCTTTCAGAATTGTTGAAGACGGTCAAAGACTTATTTCCCGACAGTTTCTTAAACCCTCTTCAGACGATCATCCTTCAGAAAGCCGAGGTCTCGCTACTGGGTTTGGCTTTGGCCTAAGGGATTGAATCCCAAGAAAACGCTCGGTTCTAGGCTAATCTACGATCCTCCTGACAACCCTCTTGCACAATGGAGGCCTAAGAGGAAGAGGGGAACAATAAGAACTAGGCAAATAACCCCCACCTCCTTGCCCTGGAAGAGAATCATGATGACATTTGGTCATTTGACATTTCAAGCAATTTGGCGACAGCACCTCGAACCCACAATATTTTGAAACTTGTGCTCAATCAGAATCTGACTTCTGAAGTCAAACTCGATTTTGGCATAAGCATGCACATCCGCAAGAAAGTTGGAAGTTCAATTCTTTGTTCTCAAAGACTGACAAAATTTTATGATTGGGTCTTAGGGCTGCTTCTCAAGCAGACGTCCTTGACACTGCAGCTAACTCCTTTTGCCAAAAACTATCGACTGAAAAGGACCCTTATGAGGCAAAACGCTCGATTGTCCTTATCAATGAAGTCTGTAAGAAAGCCTGCTCCTCGATGAACTGGCTAACATGAGCCCTCTTCAGTTCAACACTTATTACGTGATCTTGCATTGCAGTCAGTGCCTAATCACAACGCCTCCAAGTATGAACTTTACATCAACCCATCCACGAGACTGAAACTTTATTCGGGTGATTGCTTCCCAAATTAGCTCTTTACCTCGATGCAGCTCGCAAGTTTAAAGAATATAACCTAAAAGGACAAACTCAATGCTCTGATAGCATCCCTCCAGTGGCGACTGGAAAGTGTATGTTTATATGTATATATGCACGTGTTAAATACTGCCTATGGATCTTTCCTTTTGACCGTGTTAGTAAGGCTCAGCGATAGGGCCTCGGCCTTTGGTCCAAAAGGCAACATAAATAGGTTTGCATCTGTATTTATTTACATCTTTGAAAGGCTGGGGAGCCCACGTCAGAAACCTGAATGCGTCAGGACTGTGGTTGTCTCAGGACTTGAACCACATCAACGTTCTAGAACTCAAAGCGGTCTTAAAAGCCCTCAACTGTTTCCAGAACGAAATCTCCAGGAAAGTAATGCAAGTCCAGATCGACAGCACGAGTGCCGTCGCATATCTCCAGACAAGAGGAGGAACCAAATCCAGAAACCTTCACGAAGTCGCATCAGACATTTTCAAAATTTGCATCATGGTAGGAATGACAAACCTCTCACTCCACATTCATGTGGAACATTCGTTCAATGCCATGCAGAGACCTTGACGACAAACAGCATCGTGGAACCCGAGAGGGAAGACCCTGCAATTGTGTGTTCTTGGCTAATGTCAGACCGGCAAGAAATAATGAGACAACAAAGCTTGTAGTGCACGCTCTCGAAAACTGCAACCTAGTGGACAAGCTGATATACTATATCGACCCGGCCACACATGATGGGCAGTGCCATGGACAAATTGCGCGTGTATGTTCCAGACAAGTGTAGGCACTCGTTCTTACATGAAAACCACGACCATGCGCAAGCAGGCCACTTGGGGATTCAAAAGACATTGAGTCGTCTGCGGTCAGTGGCTCACTGGCCTGGATTGTTTAGAGACACAAAGTCATATGTACGTTCCTTCTACAGTGCCAGATGGTGAAAGGTGCTTAGACGAAGCGAGTGAGAAGCATGTACCTTGTGATCCCTTCGCACAGACTGCAAATGCTTGGAGGGAATTTTGTGAGGCCACTGACTGAGACTAAGAAGAAGAACAAATATATTCTGGTTTCTCGATTACTTCTTAAACGTGTGTGGCTCGTGCCTACAAAGAATGCTACGGCGAAATCGGTGGCCAGGAGTATTTGAGCACGGTGGTAGACGAGTTAGGCCCACCAGGAATCCTTCTGTCGGACAATGGTGTAGCCTTCGTGGCGAAAATTTTCAAGAAGTTCACTGATGGGCACGAACCACCACAGAACGACAACTTATCACCCGCAAGCCAATGCGACAAAATGCCTGAACCGAACAAAGAAAGCTTGTCTCTGCGCTTTCATTCAGGACGACCATTCGGAATGAGACTCACATCTACTCATGATTCAATAAGTCATCCGTATAACCTCGCACGCCAGCGTGGCTGAAATTCTTTTCTTTTTGATGCACCTAAGAGACCCAAGGACGAAGCTGCAAGCGCTGTGCTTGCCTCACTCAGCGGAACAACAGTCACTGAAAGAGTATGTAAACACCAACAAGCAGATCTTAGATCGAGCTCACGATGTAGCCACGGCGACGCTGGAAGATTCAGGCAGACGCATGAAGATTACGTACGACGTAACTCACCACCTCGTGACGTATCAGACAGGACAGCTGATGCAAATTCGCAATCACGCAAGAGCGGATCCAGAGGTGGGCATGACTAGTAAGCTTGCACCGATCTACTTGGGACCTTTTAGAATCGTGTAGAAAAAGGACGAAGCTGGCGGCACTGTGCTTACCTCACTCAGCGGAACAACAGTCACTGAAAGAGTATGTAAACACCAACAAGCATATCGTAGAGCGAGCTCACGATGTAGCAACGGCGATGCTGGAAGATTCAGGCAGACGCATGAAGATTGCGTACGACGTAACTCACCGCCCCGCGATGTATCGGACAGGACAGCTGATGAAAATTCGTGATCACGCAAGAGCAGATCCAGAGGTGGGCATGACTAGGAAGCTTGCACCTATTTACTTGGGACCTTTTAGAATTATGCAGAAAAAGTTTGATGCGATGAATGTGCAGACAATCAACATTGCGAACATAAAACCTTACTTCGACCCAATAACGATGGACAAGTTTGGCCAAGAAACATAATAGCAGACACAACATCCGGAGCAGGAGATGGATAACAAGCTGTCAGCTCCAGAAGAATCACAGGACGAAGACGATTACGTAGCGTCGTCAGACACAGACAACTTTTGGGTGCGCAGTCTAAACGACTGCGAGCCGACCCTAAGTGATGAATCTGAAAGTAGTGTACACTCAGCGTCCGATCCGGGTACCCCCATGGAATGCCCACGTAGGAAGATTGTGCCTCCCATCAGATACAGACTCGCTCTGCTGCCAGAGAAGGGCACAAACAGGGAAAGCCAAAAATTGACTGTTCCGTTCGTCGACTTGCCGCATGTAGAATGGAAGTGCGCAGGGACAAGGCCAGTGCATGGTCTGGATGGACAGTGTGCGAGTGAACCTGAATCTGAGAAGTGTGCATACGTATGGACCACACAAGCACTCACCAGACCATTATTTTATCACATTATTATTGGATATTAGACCATTGTATGTATTAGGACTCTTCGTTTGGGAGGTTACTGCGTACCTTTGAGGAGGGGGAGTATTGTGATGATGATCCAACTACATATAAAGGCGTAGTAGCATCACCACAATCCACTCTCCCACTCCATATATCAACAAGGTGCACCTTGCTCCCAGAAGAAGATAACCGAGAGCACCAGCTAAACCAAATGGCTATTTAAAGTGCTAAGGATACTCGGGTAACTCCTTACAGGTGATACCCAAATGGGAGTAGGTGCAGACTGGGACAATACATCCATGACTGACGGATCTCGATTATGCGACTGGACCGAATGGTATAGAGAACGTGTAGAAGGATGGCTGTGTGAAGACGGCTGAAGGGGGACTACGGACCCTGCAGTAAATCAAATTGTGTGATTAATCTGCAGACCGAGGAACGTTTGCGAGCAAGATCAACAATCCTCCCAGTCTTGCACCCACCTGTGAAAGACTGGGGGGGGGGGGGGGAGTAGTATGCTGTTGCTGTTTGTGTAATCTCTCTGTGCACCAATTGGAGGGAACAATATTTTATTTTGGGTACAGCGCGTAGGACGAGAGCAAGGCGCAGGCGGCAGGGGTCCATATAAAAGAAGAAATATGCTGGCACGATTGCCATTAAGAGAGCTACGGGGAAAGGATTTGCTACCTTGCAAATTAATCAGTACCTTCCTAAAGCAACGAACCAAACTCACCACTGTTGGTGACAGTTCGGCTCATTTCCTATTATAGCCGTTTTGATTTGGCTTGTTTACGTCAACCATCGTCAGCGATTAGTCTGTTTCCGGCAATCGCGCATGCTCAAAAGCTCCACCACTGGCAATCACCCACAACCACCTCCCCGAGATGGTTCGCAATTTGGCATTGCTCTCGCCTGGTCACATCAATTAGCCAACCCTGGTCAAATCCATTAGCCAGGTCTGGTCGCGGTGAAGGTATGACGTATCGAATACTCTGCTGAGCTTGTTGAGCTGTGTTGTACTTTAAGAAGGTACTGAACGGCTGATGCTACATCATTGTGCACGTGCGACGTCAAGTTTGGACCCATACTGTCTCTAACAGTGGTGAATTCTGTTCCCTGGGTTCGGTGGATTAGGAATGTACTGATAGAGCAAGGTCGAAGAGACAGAGAGATGTGTGCACTTGAGAAAGAACGGTTGAAGCAGTAGACCTCTGTATCGCAAAAATATTACACCATTTAATCACCTGCAAGATAGTCAGCATATTATTTGAAGTATGTATAACATGTCACACAAGCATCGTGGCACTCGCTACGTGCCACCGGTGCCATACTTCCTCCCTGCAGTAATGCCAGGCTTTTTTGTGATACTTAGCAACTTTTTAACTTCGCGTCAACTGGATGGGGAACTTATTCTATCTCCCACAAATTCTACCCCAATCAGCTACTGTCAAAACAAGCCACATGCCCCCTTAATTATCGAATGTAAAGTTGTGCATCCACGTGCACCAGGATACAAGCGGGCAAGGATAACGATATCATTGTCACTAGATGCGCCCATCTAGCGCTTCAAAATGGTCGATCAATAGAAAAAAAAAACGCCCATGATGTCGTTAGGCTTAACTTTAGTACGTACTTCCTGGTGCACGTGGGCGTACCAACTTTACACTCAATAAATAAGGAGGCACATGGCTTGTTTGTTGTGTAAAAAGAAATTTATTTGTGTGTTCCTTCGCACGTTGAAAGTAAGGGCTAGACAGAAAGAGATAGCGGCAAATGGCTATAGATGCTACAGCTTGTCGTTTGGTGGTAATCCCCCTTTAAGGACCCAGAAAAAAAACAGATATTTTAAAACTATTCAAACCCTCCCCATTATCAAAAGTTAATAAAACCAAACACACAGTGCGTCTTGATTTTCTTTTGCCATTATCTATCCACGCACGGGTGTACCGGGAAAACAACTAAATCTAAACGTCCATTCTCTGTCACCATTGTAACATTGGGTAGGAGGAATGTTATAGCAAGAATTTATAGGGTTCAGGCTCTTATAATTCTTGGTTATAGAAATGTGAACTAAGC
The DNA here is from genome assembly GCA_023313725.1 of Lithobius niger. NCBI lineage: Eukaryota > Metazoa > Arthropoda > Chilopoda > Lithobiomorpha > Lithobiidae > Lithobius > Lithobius niger. The sequence goes on from JAHWFP010268510.1 coordinate 23,121, forward strand.
CAGCGTGAAAGGAAGTGACACGTACACGATGTATTGTAACGCGTAAGTGAAAAGGCAGCAGACATAGGGAGCTGTCCCACTATAATTATGAGCGCTTTCATAAACTCAGCGCTAAAGCCCCACCTCGATAAGCTTCAATGAGGTGGGGGCTTCAGCGCCGACTTGTTCGATGTGAATGGGCACACGTACTAATACAGTTAATAAATCAAGGGTACCATAATTCGATATGCAATAGATAGCATACTCAATTACACACGTAGTGCACAAACATTACACTGATATTTGGCTGGCGGCGGCATCGTCGCTTGGTGGCGCACACCTCTAGTTGTGGCAATCAGTACCTTCCTAAAGCACCGAACAGAACGCACCACTGTTAGAGACAGTTTGGCTCCAAACTAAACGTCGCGCGTGCGCAGTAACGTTGCGTCAGCCGTGTACCTTCCGAAATTGCAATCACAGCTCAGCATAATCAACAAGCTCAACAGAGCACTCGTTACGTCATACCAGGAGTGTACTACGTCCTGGTCATACCTGTAACGTGACCAGACGTGGCTAGTTGACTGGACCAGGCTACGATAATGGAAGTAACCAGGCGCGAGCAATGCGAACCATCTCGGGGAGGTGGTTGCCAGTGGTGGAGCTTTTGAGCTTGGATTAATAACTACACTTCGTTCGTTGTTTTGAGCATGCGTGAGGTACCGTAAACAGATTCATCGATGACGATGGGTGACGTAACCAAGCCACATCAACATGGCTATTGTAGGGAATGAGATGAACTGTCACCAACAGTGGTGCGTTTGGTTCTTTCTTTTCGGTGGTTTAATGATACTAGTCAGCATGGCTGGCTGAGATAAAAGCGTTGTATACGCCGTAAGTTCTATCACCACGGGCCTTGAGTCTGTCTCCATTACCTTTTTGTCAGCCACCGGGAGTCGGGAAATATCTGTCACTTTTCACAAGTTGTTGGATTCATTGCTCTTCGTTCGCCAGGAATCTCTCGTCGCCATTTCTTGCAGATGTGTTGAGTTGGAGAAGTTTACGGATAATTTAAGGTTTATACAAATAATCGGGTTCGAAGGTGAGTTTTTGGAAGGGGGAGAAAAGTTGAAGATGTATAGCGTACGCAATCGATAGTTTTGAACCTGAGCAAAACTAACTTTATCGTACGTGAAGCTTAAAACTTAATACCTCACCAGTAGTAGTGGTAATCAGTTTGTTGTTTATTGTTGCATCTGAAAAAAAAAAAACTACGGTATACTGCGACAGAAATATTATTCCACGTGCTTAACACAGTTGTACCGGCTGTAACTGCTAATGCTTCGTATTAAAAAAAAAAAAAAAAAACCTGTAGCCTAGCCAAAATTAAAGGAAACAAATCGTTCCATTCTACGATGGCGCGTACTACCGTGTTTTTGTAACATTTTAAAGCGAATTCTGCCATACAGGTCCTTGCTTGCTTAGCGAATTGTCCGGATTGTTGCTTCAATGGGGATCACACTTCAGCATGTAGATTGTGAGATTGCAGGGAGTTATATGGAAGTCGCCCCAAGAAACTTGCTCGACAAGTGGCGCCACCACCTGTTTTATTATGCATCGATTCGTTCAAAGAGCTTGAGAGATTTAAAGGCAATGCTATAAAGCACGTACCTTGTCTTTAAGTAACCCCAGAGAACTTTTAAGGGCTACAAGCCTAGCGTCACTGCAATTAGCGCAACTACGAGAGGATCCGGCCACTCGCCACAGTCGCAATCGTTGCAGAAACCATTACAAGACCTGCAGAGCTGCGGTGCGATTGTCGCAGCCGTGGGGCTAAAGTCTCCCTGCATATACCCAGATGCGAAATATGAAAATTGGTGTAGGTAGGAAACATCAAATTGAACGTTTGTTATTTTAGATAGATACGAGTGACCCATCACTCTTGAAGGGAGTAGTTAGTCCAAACAGACATGGACACATGATTAAATGGGTAGGGTTGGACAAGATGGCCCAAGGTTAAATCACCGGCGATAATCGAGAGAAAACGTCGCCAAGTACAGAATTTATCACACTAAGCAAATAACATGAGGTAAGACGAAACAGGAAAGTTGTCATTTATTCATGAGAGCAGGAGCCTATAGAAAACAACTAGGAGCGTGTGTGGCTGATCTATGTTAGGAGTGCTTAATTTAGTACGATGTGCTAACGCCAGAAGGAGCAACAATACTGCGCCTGCGCCAAGTTGTCTAAAATCGAAACTGAACCTTAGCACGCGAAGCAGAAGTGTGCTACGAAAGCAACGCTCCATTTTATTGTTGGCTAGGGCAACTTACTAACAACTGGTTGTCTGTTTGTTTAGTTTTTTTTTATTATTACTTTGGTATTGCTTCCATGTTTAACACTTATTGTTTACAAACAAAACCGAAAATTAGCCTTGAGAACGTGACGCACACCTTTAATCTCATGCAGGTGGTGACCTTTGCTAACAAATTTGTACACCACTGTAGCCGCTCCTGACTTAACACTGTAGTGGAAGTTACAGAGACACGCTCCTAGTTGTTTTCTATAGGCTCCTGATGAGAGTGATAAAAAGTACAACTTGCGCCCAACCAAAGGTCCACATTTCAGTGCTAAAAGCTGGCGAATTTCGACTTTTTTTTACTAGTAGTCGTCGTCAGGCAATGGTCTGGAGAGCCACTCAAACTCGAATGGTTCTTTGACCATCGCCTGAGGAAGCCTAGTAGTAAAAACAGTCGAAAATTCGCCAGTTTTCTGCATTGAAACTTAATTTTGGGGTTGGGCTTAACTTGTATATCACAAAGAGCAACCAAAGTAAAATGATCTAATAATTAGATTTGCCCTATCTACCAAAGCTCGGCAAGAAACTATCAGCCACAAGCGCCTAATCCATGTTCTCGTCGCGGCCGGACTTTAGTAAAAGCATCCCTTTGTATTTAGTCCAAGCTCTTAACATGTAGCAAGTGCAATAGGTGGATCCCCAGAAACATACATAGACTGAGAATATCGGACCACTCTGATTAATCCTGGGAGAACTGGGTGCAAAGATTGATGATATGATTCGGCGTTGGGTGGTGCTACGATATAGAAGATTTCCATTACTTAACCCGTTCCCCCCCCAAATCTGGCATGTTTTGTGTTACTGTCGACAGGGGGAATAAAGGCCCGGACACGCCACAGTGTCAGCTGGATTAATTAATATCAACATTTTCACAACTTTATAGATTTTTAGATCTTTACAAGTTCACCGTTCTTTTTTGGGAGGCGAGGGTGGGGTAAGCAGGCTCGGACTAGCTTAATTCTTATGACCAGGCTCATAACATTTTGGCCCACCAAATAAAAAAAAATTGGCTTACCGAATTATTTTTCCATAAATTTCCAGGCACCTCCACCCCCACTCCCACTTTTGTATCATTCAGTTGAATCGGTCATTACAAGATTCAACACATGAGGATTGCAATGAACAAATAAAAAAAGAAGGGGTGATGGCCCACGGGTGATCGCACTCCAGATCCCATATCCAGTCCGGGCCTGGGGGTAAGGTTGCTTTTCTGGATGCGGTTTATACGAGAGACAATACGGTAATCTTCCTTTAGCCTCAAGCAAGTTGTTTATGGGCATCTTTTCCTTCCTTAAAGTGCTAATTCGATGATATTTCTAAATGGAGTAGTTAACAATCAACAAGAGCAGCGAATGGTAACGACAATCAAGTATATCCAACCAGTTATTTTTAGGGGAGTCATTTTTGGGTTGCCTTCGGATTCGGTGAAGTAAGTTGATTTTCGAATGCAGTGACGTAGCAACTGCCTGCTAACTTCACATGCTTGCTCATCGTAATTAGTGTAAGCCAGTCAGCAGTGCCATTCAAAAATGGGGTTTCTACCAAAACAGCACGTTGAAAGTTCATGACTTTTTCTGGATCACTGACATTAGAGTAAACCTTAAGAGTGGCTGCGCCCTTCTGGAGGAAGCCAGTTTTTTTGTAAAAAAAAAAAATACTTGTTGCCTCTGCACAGCATTCCCACATTCCCACATTTGGTTTTCTACCAAAACACGTGTTAAGCCAGATTAGCACTCAAATCCACCACGAAATAAGCAAAATTGTTTTCCGTGACACACAGTAAGAGTGCAAAAATGGTAGACCTAATCTGTGAAAAAAATTTTCAAATATTAAAACTAAAACCTCTCTGCTAACAGATTCAGCTATGAATCGGGTCTTGATATTTACTATTTTGTCGTGTCAGAAGCACTTGTAAATGTACAAAGCAATAAAAAGTGTACATGATAAACAGCACGTGATTGCACAGCTATAGGCCCAGCTTCCCCTACTAGGCCTAACAAACAAAAAATAAAGTCGAATAAAAATTATCAGATATAGGGATGTGCGAGTAGAAAAATTTTAACTCGAGCCGAGCCGAATTTGCAACAGAAGAATCGAGTATCGAGCTGAGTTCGAGTATTTGATGAAAATATTTTGTTTGCGAGTTTCTCTTCAATTTGGTAAGATAATAAGAACAAAGATGGTGCTTAGCTGACTGTGTTGGTCATGGTATTCCAGTTTTAAGGATATAACTTGAAAATGGTTCCAATTATTGACTTTTAATTTGCACCACTGGAAAGCTCTCGTCGAGACGATCGATTTGGTATATTGGAATGTCAAAATCGGTCAAAAATTGACGAAGTTATCGCAATTTTGCCGGATTCGAGTTTTTCAAGTATGGACGCGAGCAGCGAGCCGAGTTCGAGTATCGCACATCCCTAATATTCAGATACTATGTGTTACCCAAAATTAGCCCGTTTAAGAGAAACTAATATCGTCCTCACTTTAACCAGTGGTGAAAATTCCTGACTAACATCCAATTTCCTGACCACCTGACCTACTTTTTAATTTCCTGACTGGTAGACACCCTGTAAAATGTCTATTCAGAAGTAGGCTAATAATTGCACTAAGAATAAAAATTAGTTTTGAGTGGTTTAGCTGTAGCGGTGGTAATGCCCACAAACATTACAGTGCAAAACACAAAGTACACATTACAGGAGTAAATAGGGCGTACATTTTTTTCCAATGCTTAGTTTTATTAAATTCTCTATAGGGCTAATTCTTTCAAATAGTAGGCTTATTAGCAGCAAGTGTTTAGCAATCTTTGCACGCAGGGCTGTGTTGATTGTGTTCGCGTACGTACTTGTGGCTGCAAAGGTTTACGCCTAGGAAAAAAATTCCAATTCGAAACCTGTGTGCACTTTTTAAGTGATTTTTCTTTATACCTAAACGTTTGCATAATCTTGGTGGAAATTGGGATGTTTGAATTGATTAACAGTGAGGCCATGGATGATTGGTAGTTCTGATACAAAATGGACTGATTGTAGGGCTAGGTGTATGCCTCGTAATTTGCTGGTGCACATTTTTTTTCTGTTCTTTCAGAAACTAAAAACGTAGCTGGTACGGTTGTTACCGGTTTCCAGAGTCAGTTTGTCAACGCAATCATTAGTATCCTTTTAAAGCTCAAAAGAAATTCATTAAACAGTTTTCGTTTGCAAAATTAACCCGATGTTGATAAAAGACTACAATATTTGCAGTGATCATTAATATTAAATTAATGTTTGGTAGGCCCCTATGCTTATCTGAACACCCCATTTTCCAGAAAATTTCACATTGCACGTATTTTTGCATGTGTTTAGTTTTCAGAGAAGAATAAGAAATCAAAGCTTGTTCGATATCAGTTTCTGAAATTCATCGCAAATTATCTTGTGAACCTAAATCCCTCAGACGTTAAAGAACAGTACCCAATGCAAGATCCTGCATCAGTAAAACTTCTTTCATTGTTTGCAGTGTAAATAATGTAGGCTAGTTCTGAACATGTTTCCGTTATAAATGATTTAGGTGTTACATTTTCAGTCAGACTTGTTATTGAACTTTGTCACAAATATTGAGAAGGTTTTCATAGTGGGTAGTTTAAGGATAGGCGATATCCTATGTCGAGGAATACAGGGTGATTCATAAAGTACTGAAAAATAGGCCTATAAATGTAGGCATATACTATAGGGTTGCCTAATTTTAATAGCACATGAAACAAAAATCTTTGTTCAGTCTAATAAAGAAGGTTTTCATTTCATGTGCTATTAAAACTAGGTACCCTATATAGGCCTACATTCATAGGCCTATTTTTCAGTACTTTATGAATCATCCTGTATATCACGATATGGCGTAATATCAAGATAACTAAAAAAAATATATGGTCCACTAATGGATGCAAAATATTAATTAAAAAATTAGTACTGTACCTCACTTTTTCTGCCGCAGGAAATGGAGGGCTTCCCATCTCTCAAATTCGAAGAAATTTATTCACCAATAGTTCGTTCCAACTAACAGCCGGCGTTGCGCCAGAAGATTGACATGGCCACATTTGGTGGAGCTGTTGAATGCTGAACGATACTAGTGATCATTGAGATGATGTACGAATAAGTTGACAGTAACAATATCGACTGAAATACTGTTAATATCAAAATGTCGTAATATCCCTGCCTTGGTGCAGTTCTAAAATGTTTGTTACATTTGTAAAAAATGCAAAATCCATTTTCTTCTTTCATCCGAAAATACTTTCCTTCAAACTAAGTTAATGGCTAATTACTGTATTGTAGTTATGCTCAGCCCAAATATTAGTTTAACCCTGTACTGCATGATTTAACTTGGTAGCATTTTTTTAACTGTCCTATGTTAATTGTGTCACTCTTAGGATTTGAGCCGGCATTCTCTTGGTCTGTAGACGATGAGATGCTAACCAATGAGCTATACTTGCACTGTTGTCTTGGTTTTTTTTTTTACGGAGAAGTGGTACTCCTCAGCCATATTATTTTGTTATTGCCAGCTGGCTTAGCAGACATTTCTACTAAATTAGGCTATGCACTGATTTTCTGGCCATTACTGGCCAATTATAAATTCGACCGGCTGGCGGCTAAATCGAACGAAATACGAAATGAAGCAAAGGATATCTGAGATGAAACTCGCTGTACACTAAAAATGACGAAATGTGAGATGGGGGGGGGGGGGGGGGCCTAAATCATTTTTAGGTGACTAGCAGAAGAAAAAGAAAGAAATCCATGATGGGGAAAAAATCTCTACCCTTAAATCATTCCATTTAATTAAAATCCAAGCCACACCACGTGCATGTGTCCCGACATTATTACTTGAACCTTGTGAAACCTAAAGTAACCACACGTACTTGACCATACAAATACATGGTACTCATAAGTAGCTGGCAAGAAAACTAGTTTTAAAAACTATGAAACATAAAACAGTGGGGCAGTTCACCATTAGAGAAAAGTTGTAAGTAATTTTACGATTAGTATTTTAGTGTCGTTTTAATGTATTATAGCTTAACAATTTGCGGCTTTAGCTATATTTTTTTCGGCAGCTAGGCTGTTCCGCTGACTAATAAAAATATGGCGCAGTGGTTGAGGGGTATGTATGGTGCTAGATTGTTAACCCCCACTCACCAGGTGGCTACTTCCTCACCACCCAGCAAGCCGTGTCATGTCTACCACTGTTAGCATTTGGGCTCAACCAAGATGGTTAGTGCCTACACTCTTGCTTCGTGCAAAATTGGCAAAATTTTAATTAAGACCGCTAAGGAATTGTGTATGTATGTATTAAAGCTAGGGGATCGACTCGAGGCTTGTAGACATTATAGAAATTGTAATGTTAGGATTAAATCTTGTCGCCATCTTTGCATTATTATTATCAGTTTGATCTCCTTTGCATGCATTGTATGAAATTTATCACAATGCCGTACTTATGAGGGTACAGCGTAGTACATCCGTTACATGACGGGTTTGAACCGTGATGAGGGAACTGTGTGCTAAAATTTCGGCTTGGTCTTGGCTTCAATTTTCTGTACAGTTTAATTCATGGAACACTTAAATAAGACTGTTACCAAACTAGTTGTACGAGGGCTTAGACGTAATGCTTCCTGCAACCTTGCACAGATTATAGAAGAAACCCCGGTATTACTCACTATCACACTTGTAACCATCACAATTTTCACCTAAATGGAAAAATGTAACATTGCAATTCAAAGTTCACACTTCACCGCTAATAAATGAACAATTATAAACTCTGTCCACTTGAATTTTCGGTGGAATAATGCAGCGTCCACCTTCTTCAGCAGTCCAGGCAAAAAATGAAGTACTAACTAAACAAGGTTCACATTGCTCCAGGCTGTGTCAGAATCTGAATTAAAATTTGAACTTGCCGCATTTTCCATTGGACCACTGATCTTTATTGCGCGCTCAAACTGCTATCCATTGCCTGCTGAGATTTTTGGCAAGCTCTGGTCTCACTAGTCGGTTGATGTTAGGATAGGACGGATGGGAAAATATAACTAATTTTTAAATCCTGAATTTTGTTTGTGCCTTCGCAATTCCTCCTTGGTTCTGTTAAGGGTTCAATGTAAGCTGTTAGCCAATATTGAAATAAATAAAATACGATTAGCCACTACCCCTCGGTCGCAAGTAGTTCGTATATATAGATTCTACTGTAATTAAGAATTTCTATTTTTGAAAACCAATTCAAAACGTGTAGGATTTGAAAGCCTACCTAGGGTTCAGTTTTAGTGTAGAAGTCGAATTGCAAGGCACTAATTCATTGCATGTATTTGTTTCAGATCTCTCGGGTCTTAATGAGCAGACAAGATGGCATACTGTTGTAACAAATGCAACGAGTCGTTTCCTAGAAAAACAATGTTGGATCGACATGAATGCAATAGTGAAGAACCAAGCAGGCCACATGCCTGTGAGGATTGTGGAGAATGCTTCACAGATGCAGTTGATTTGTCAAAGCATGAGTGTAAGACTAAAAATGACGATGCAGAGGAGAAGTCTACACTTATGAAATGCACCTATTGCAAAGCTCGTTTCACAAACGAAAACACGCTTCGCGTTCACGAGCGTGTTCATACAGGTGACTTGCCTTACAAGTGCCAGCAGTGTGGTGCTAAGTTTCCGTACCATAGCAATTTGCGTTCACACTTGAGAATTCACAATGATCCAGTTGATAGGCCACACAAGTGTGATGAATGTGGGGCAAAGTTTACGCTATTTACAAACTTGGAAGCACATTTAAGAACCCACGGACCAGACCGAACTTCCACGTGCCCAAAATGCTTTGGCATCATTCCAGAGAATTGTAATCATTTCTGTAAACAAGAGACAGGCGAAAGTTTTTATGTTTGTAAAGAGTGCAATGCGCGTTTTACCGTGAAGAATACCTTGGAGGTTCACATGCGTACCCATACTGGCGAGAAGCCATACCGCTGTACACATTGTGGGGAACGATTTAGTCAAACGGGTGCACTTCATTCTCATATACGATCGCACACAGCACGTCTGACCCACGAGTGTGGCGAGTGCAGTCAACGATTTCGTACCGAAGATGAGCTAAGGGAGCATGTTCGAACCCATGACCAGTTTATTCTTCACAAATGCAAGATTTGCTTTGGTGCTTTTGCCAACGAGAAGCGTCTACTTTTGCACATGCGGCAAAAGCACGCCCAAGACGAAGACATGTTGCAGTGTGATCGTTGTTCCCGTTCATTTAGTACAGGCTCTGAGCTACAAACCCATATTCGAGAGATGCATTCAGAAGCAGATAGCACCCACAGCCAAGAATCTGATCCCGAAAGCAGTAAGTTCCGTTGCTCGAAGTGTGCTGATTGTTTTGTTAGTCTTTCGTTTCTTCAGTCGCACCAACGTTCCAAGCACCCACATGCAAGTAGTTCTTACTTAAATTCTGATCACAGGTGCGAAGATTGTGGTAGTAAATTTACAACATCCAATCGTCTTATTGCTCACCGCCGTACAAAGCATCCTGACAAAGTAAGAACTCAACGGCGAGTGGAACCCAGTGCTACTATAACATCTCCGCAAGATGAAACATTGCCTCCAGTAGATGCAGCCATAAAGAGCGATCAGAAGATGACTGGATTACCATGCCCGTCTGAAATGGAGTCTAAGCGAAAGGACATTGCGTCGGATGATGCATGGGCAATGAGCTCTGAAGATAAGCTTAAAAAACCCAAGCTATCGAATGAAGAGATCCCATTTAAGGGTTGTAATGAAACCAGTGATAACCAATATCATCTTAACAATCACAAGCGAGCCCATAAGTTTGAAACTAGCTGTAGCAAATGTGGTGGTTGCACTTCTAAACTAGATAATAGTCAGTCAGGAAAGCATGGACGAAGGCCAAGCAGATATAAATGCAGGCACTGTAAACGTAAATTTGTTGGAAGACGCCACTTAAAGGCACACAAGTGCAAGCGTCTGGGTCATAATAAATCGTTACGAAAGAGTATCCATTGCCCATGCATTAGTGCGGCATCCATACCAAGTTCTTCTGGTAAACCGATACACAAATGTCCTGTATGCCGTATCAAGCTAAGCCGTAAGCGTCTTGTTAAGCTTCACTTGGACAGTGTTCATAAGATGGCGTCCCGGGAATGTTCTGCTTGTACCAAAATCGTCGCCCTACCACTTAAAGAGGAAAATTGCGATTCCAAGGATGAAGTATTTGTGTGCAGTTCTTGTAATGATTCAGGGGAAGATGAAATGGAAGTTGACAGTACTACGAATAATGACTTTGAAGAAGAGTCAAGCAGTGACGGTAGTGATGTCCAAGAAGTGCCAAATGTTAACTCTGGTGAAAGTAATGGTGAAATGGAAACACAGAGTGCAGAAACTGTAGAAAAAATGGCCGATTGTGGAGACAAAACTATGCAGTTGATTGAGAATATTGACGTCAAGAGTAAAAAGAAACGTGTGGTATCGTCTAAGAACAATCAGTCGATGAAAACGAATGTGGCTGTCGGTAAAAATGGTGTACATCATTCAGAATATGACGAGAATATAAGGACCATCACGGTCACGTCTCAGCCCCTGGGTAAAGTTAACGATGTAAAAGATGCAGTTGAAAATAGCTTGAATGCCGAAAGTGATTCTGATATCACTGAAGTGGAAGTACTGGTTGTGGACAAAGCCAACGAAGAAACTGAAAGTAAAGTTACCCTTTTACGAAAAGGTACAACACAGAAAGAACTACAAGAAAAGAAGATGGTAACATACACTAGAGTAACGCCTACCGAGTCGTCACTTATGGAGCTTGTTCCCAAACTGATTACTGTTCTCGTCGGAAATAAAAGGTTGGAAGATTTTGGCTGGCCAGATGTATCTGTTGTTCAGCTGTTGGAACGCGTTATTCGTCATTGTGGTGGGGAGCCAGCTAGTAGCAATGGAACAACTGAGAATAGGCTATCTGATAACTGTAAAGTGTTGTTTGAAGCAAGTATTGGAAAAGAAGAAACTTCCTCCTTGCTGGAAGAAAAAAGTGTGGAGGAGGTTGTGGTTGAAGTTATTACGCTATCGGAAAGAGATAGTATCGATGAAGCTTAAGCTTGTTGCCATTGTGCGGATATGCATGCAGTTATTTTTTGTTCAAGTTGTTACTAGTTCTTTATAATTTTGGTTACGTCATTGTAAAGTAAGCTCGGTGAGATCTAATAGATAGTGCAGTGAAGTGGATTAAATGTACTTTGTATAAAGTTTTTTTCTTTTGTTAATGTCGTAGGAGAAGCAATTTGAATTAGTCCAGTTATATGGGGTACAATTATTTACAGTGGTGTAATTAAGTTCGTAGTCTTTTTAGCTACACATTTGGGATGTAACGATTCCATCAGTAACGATTCACTATGTTGTAGGTAAATTGAGTTGTGATAATTTTGGAATGTGTACTAAAAAGTTGCCCGGTGACCAGATTGTTTAGTTATTTTTTTTTGTTTAATTTCTGTTTAAAATTAAGTACTCACTAACTAATCTACTTTTTTTTTTTTTTGCTTTCTGCTCAGACTATGCCAGTAAGCTAAAATGTTAAATTATTTCAAAGAGTTTAACGATAACCAGGAACGAAATAAAGCACGTAGGGCTTTCCGGTGTGTTCATGGTCATATTCCTGCAAGTTCCGTTTTTCGTTGTGGGTCGTGAGCCCATGTGGTCAAATGTGGTGCCACTAGTCGAAACTATTTTCTAGGATGACCCACGTTAAAAATACCGTAGGCTTTAACCTAATACACAGGTACGAAAAATATCACTTAACGATTAGCCCAGGCATGCAGTAACTATGCGTGCAACAGCGTTCCCACGACTATGAAGTGGGGAAGGAGATTGCTTCAAGACAAGGCGGAGTGAGGTATAAATTGTGTGTTTTGCCTCCTGACTCGACCCTAGTTCACACGCATACCGGAAAGGTGGTGCGACGTTGAATCACCTGCCTGCAGGAGTGAAAGAAAACCCATTGGTTCTTCCCCAAACGACCTTGTGACAACGGATGGAGTATGAAGCGTTAGTTCCAGAGTCATGGCCACTTCCATATCCTATGGACATGTATGCATTTACAAACTCCTGGTGTGGTGTAACAAGATGCTTGCTTTTGCATGGTGTTCGATTTTGCAAGAAAGTTCAAACATATTACTCAAAGTAAACAATTGGTTTTGGTTTGGCTAAAAAAAAAAAAACCGTCGCCCGAGAACTGATTACCAAAATTACCTTACTTTGAAGTGGTACTATCACCGATTGAAAGTAGGCAGACTCTGGCAACATCTAACACTATCTAGTACTTGCTTGCATCAAGCGAAGCAATGCACAACGTCATTTCCTTTTATGAAACAAGCCACAAGCCTTCTGATGGAGTGAAAATTTGGTACGTCCTCGTACACCTGGGAGTAAGCTGTACAGTTTAACACTATCACTGCCGCTAGATGGCGCCATGGTATTTTCGAACACTTTCAATCGGTGATAGTGCCATTTGGAATGTGTACAACTAGGACCAAGAGCATACCGTGCCAGTACACTACCTCTCGTGTTGGGCATTATACCGATACCGTTTCGTCACATACAGAAATACTGTCACTCTAAATAACGTTACTACTGTATGTCGTGTATTGAATGATGGCCTTGCGCAGTTAATTTGGCTTACATCAGGGTGGGGGAGGGTGTGATTAAAAAGCGTAACCAGTTTGTAACCTTATTTCTGTTGACGGAGGGAAGTTGTTTTCTGGAACAGAATCATCTGATTATGCAATCATTTGCAAATACCGGTAAACAGTACTAGTGTGGCGAATACAAGACATTGTGAAAATCAAAGTAATTTGAAGCAAACAGCACACTAACTACACCACACTGGTGTAGGGCTGGGATCGGTTACACGGTTAACCGGAAACCGTTCCACGTTCAGTTACACGGATTATAAAACCCATATCCGAAAAACGTTTGATGCGGGCACCATTCAAAACCCGCGGCGAACGAGCCAAAAAATACCAAGTGGCATCATTTAGGCCTACTAATCTAAACACTCAAAATCGGTGAAAGTAGAAAACCGGGGTGGATAGGGAGCAGCTTATTAACAAATAAATCGCGTGGGCTTGTTGTCCCATCGAAGCTGCAAACTGCTGATCGTCAGCGCGTACACGAGGCAGTTAAATACAAGCTGGCCAGCATCTGCCCTCCCCGCGTCGTGGAGAAGTGGACTCGTCTAGCGGCGGGGAAGCGGCGTCATATAACACGTAACCGAAAACGCAAACGCAAACATGCTAATTTTTCTGGCTCATTATTTGAAATGAATGGCACATTAATAACGAAAACGTTGTTACATTTTGTTTTGTTTTTGGCTTACGTTGTCGTAAATATATAGGCCTAAGCCATCTTGTAGAAATTTTAAAGCTACATAAAGTCTTGATAAAGTAAATACTTAAATTTATCGACTTCAACTTTCTTCTAGTTTAAATCCCAAAATGCAACATGTAGTCAATAATTGTGCTTGTTTTACCAAGGCCTAAATCATATTTTTTCCAGCTTGTTTTTTAAGAATATATTGCGCAGGTGTGAAATTTTTTGGCTGTTTTTTTTTTCTTGAAAACGTAAAAACGGTTTTCGTGTAACCGACCGAAAAAAAAACCGGTTAAAACGGATATCTAAAAAAACGGAAAGTACCAGCCCTACACTGGTGTTTGTTCACTTATGTGGTGTAGTATACTGCTTTGGCTTCGAATTACTTTGATTTTCTCAATGTGATCATTGACGTAGGTGATCTGATTCTAGCTAACATTAACTCTTATGTCTTTGTTCTGATTTATTCACAAATTAAAACTTGATTTTTAACCGCACAAACTTTTGTAACATCAATGCGACTCACGATCTAGAAGTCTTGCGTGTTGGCTGATTGGATTCAATCTAGCCAAAACGCTATGCCTTTATTCTCATTTATTCACAACTTTAGTTTTTACATGGTCACTTCTCCAAAATCCAACAACAGGATGGGATGTTAAAACAAAGAATTGCGGACAGTAGGGTACCATTGTATTTGAATTTGGAACTATTAGAAACTACCCATGACTAATGGACAGGAGGTTAGCGTACCGTGTTGATGTCTCCTACTAGGATTTGACAAGTTTTCAGCTACACTGCTTTAATTTGAATAACCACTGAAGCACTCGTGGTTGCCTGACAGCGAACCGAAACACCCACCACAAAGTTGGGGAGGTGCCATAGTGCTATAAGGTTGCACAATCGGAATTGCTCGGAAATACACAAATAAGTTTGTACAGTTGTCAGTTTTGTTATGTAGAGTGTATAACTTTGCCAGTGATAAGTAACTGTTAGTTTACTGTAAGTAAGCAACCTTTAATAAAAAGTTAACAAATTAAAAAATGATGGTGTTGGCAGTTTTTGCAGTCTGTTACAGAAACACTGAAAAGTATCGTTATCTAGTGAAAGTGCTTTCATCATGTAATGTTACTAAACATTTTCAACAATATTGTTACTAAAGTTTAATTTTCAAAAAGTATAAGTTCATGGGTAACTGCAAGCTTTTAGTCCCAGCTGTACATCTCTGGCTTCTTACAGACCCAGGTTCGATTCTAATGAAGGAAAGTGTATATGTACAGGTTTTCCTCCGGTTGTTTCCTCACCCGTTACGCGAGGGTTTCCTCCGGGTACTCCAGTTTCCTCCCTCATGCGGCAAAAAACAACTGTCGTCATGGTGGTATATTCCACTTGACATCTGCCGCTTGGGCCTAAGAAGCTATAAGCTTATTGGCCGACACCTATTATTAGTTCATGGAGAATAATTAGTGTTGGGACACAAACAGGCTTCTTCTGTTGCAAACGAAAAAAAAATCAAAATTGTGACCCATGACAGGTTTCAGGCTTGCAGCCTTTTAGGTTTAACATTTTCACGACCACGCCGATAGCTTGGTACATGAATGAAAATAACCCACGACTCCATTAACAGCAAAATCTGTGGAAAAAACGAAATAAGCCTAGTGCCCAATCACTTTCCTCGATTCAATTTCGATTTTATTACGTTGTTGAAATCAATTGAGTACGTCCAAATCAAAATCGAAAAATTTGATTGTCGTGGAGTAACAAGATTCCCATCGAGTAACAAGATCCTCATGGAGTAATGAGATGAATTATTTTAAGTTTAACATAAAAATTAGAATCAAGTAATGAGTCAAGTTTGACTTTAGTCAAAAATGTGTAATGACTGTGACTTATGCTTTTTACGTGACAACTATGCACGGTACCATGTTAACCATTGCTGCTAAAATGTGCGGCCATTGCCCTAAAACATGCCTTTTAATTATAACAGTAAAATTGTTTTAGACTCCACTGTTAAATTCATCAATCAACTAAGGGGCAATATTTGGCTAAATTTGTACAATGTATGAAGTTAGTTCGACTAAATAAAATCTAAGGGTGGTGGTATTCAAAATGGTGATGGGGGAAGGTAGAAGCTTGCTTTCTAACTGTGTTAATAACAAAATGTAGTTTTGCCTAAGAAATGAACACACAATTAAAAGTTTAGTTAAAAGTTCGCAAGTATTGGGGTAACATTGGTTTACAGGAATGTAATTACTGAAACTGATATGTTTTCAAAGGTGAACCCTTATAAGATAGAAATTCAAAAACAAAAATAGTTTAAAATTGAAAAGAAAAAAATTGAATTTCGAAATCGAATAATAATCAAAATCTAGGTATAACCCAAAATATTAAAATTGCACGCCCTAAATCACTTGGGTAAAGGGGAAATGATCAGGAACTAAATTCTTACACGGTCAGAGTTTTTGTATCGGCTGTGACTACTGTAAATTGCCAATTAATCGCCCATGGGCTCCAACAGTTTTATTTGGCAAAAATCGGATGTGGGTGTTAAAACTAACTCGTAACTACTTTCTAACCTTACTTCTGGCCATTCTTCACAAAAAAACAAGGCTATCATTTATATACGGTTAAAACAGCGCAACTGCAGGGTATATTTTGTTTTAATACGTTAATTTCGGTCAACTCCCAACCCGTAATAATACCATGAAAATCGTTGAAAAAAACAAATATTCAATTTCATCCAAAAATACTCAGCTTTATAGTGTTATGCCTGGCCTGATATCAATATTAGTGCTTCAACGATTTAAAATAAAACACGTTAAGGTCCTAATAGACTACTCCGTACAGGGTGGTCCACAAAAAACTGACGACCCAACATAGTTAGCACCCCTCAGAACCATGAGAGAACAGAAATCGACTCGGGTAGATTTCTGTCGTCTCTTGGTTTTGCTTGCTGAGCATCCAATCGCGTCAGATGATTCAGCTTTGCTTGTTTTTGTGCTTAGTTTTGCCTTTTTATGGCTGTCACCTCAGTCGACGAGGAGTCGTGGACGCATCGAAAAACTCCGGGGATAACATTTGTTGTCATCGATGCCGAAAGTGCCATTTTCACCACAACCCGTGTGCTGTTTGTAGGCTATGTCCCACGCCTAGATTCTGATCAATTGATCCTTTGTGTATGGAGGAAAACCGATCAGAGGGCTGCTTCTGAGGCTCATCAGACTTCCAATCAAGCTTCTTCCATCGATCATCAGATTGTTTCTACACTGGGTGCTCTTCCGTCCCCGTGTGTTTATTTGATCGAAGTTCAGCCGGTGATCCCCCGACTAGACGCCACCGATTGTTGCCCTTACTGCTCCGGGAAATGACTCGATGGCCCTACTGGGGTTTAAAACGTTATTAGTGTGACCCTATGCAAGGTTTTGGTGGAAATGAGGACTCTTCGCTTCCGTTAACTAGATTCGGTCTGCGAACTTGTCAAGCAAACGATGGCTGAAGCAACGTATGCTATTGTTAGTAGCTAAGTCAATTAGGTTTTTTCTAAATAATGAGCAAAAATGGCCACTATGACGCAAGCGGGAAATGTCAGTTTGACGTTTTCCCATGTCAAGGGAATTTGTCAACATAGCACAGGCTTCCTGCAGGCCGGTGTGGGTGGATGACGCCAGGTTACTAGCGGATGGGGACACACTGTACGATATGATGACGCTCACCCTTCAGCCGAAGTCAGATCGGCACATGTCTCGACCGAGGCTAACGTTGAACATCCCCAAATGCCTACAATCCAGGAAAGGTCAACATGTGTCAGTAGTTCGCTCTTAATGTCTCCAGATGAATAGCTATTGTGTGCGGTCCTCGGGCGGCACTCCTTTCGCACCAACTCTGACTCGCCAATTCTCTCACTTGCCAGAGCAGCTTATTGCAGTTTTGCCGACTCACCGTATCAACCATTCGCCATTCTGACCCTTTGGGTTCCGGTGATCACAGCAGTCACGGCGCTGTACTGACAATCCCTTATTTTTCTGGCCGCCTCAACTTGTCGCCGATTTGCCAGCCTTCTGAGGCTCTGTTCGTTCGTTGTGTTTATGATTACGGTCATGGTTTTGTGGATCGCAGCCATCCCTTTCACATGGCAAAAGCGAAGAGCAATCTTTCGGATTCGGAAGAGGAAAATGACTATTGCAATTCTTAAGTTGGGGATGACATTTATGGGGAAGGGGTGGGTTTTTGTCCCTGAGGAAAAGTTTGCTCGATCGACGAGTTCTATTTGCAGTCAACATTCTGTGACACTGCGCCCGAGCATGTTATTAACTACGGATTCACCAAGGACAACTTTTGCAAATGCCACATCTGCTCCTCCGGCGTCTCACCATTTTGCACAGTCCACGGTAGCTTTTAGGCTTTTTCTCAATAATGAATCCCATACGTGACAGATGGAAGAGGATATTTCTGCAGCCCTCCCACATAACCCGAAGAAGATGCGTGTGTTTTTTAAGCTTTCTGGCCTGGGCACACCGACGAGTGCTCGCTACAGACTTTTCCTTCAGTGTAGTATATCGCAGCTTCTGCCAGCATGGAGCTCAACTCAATGATTAAGGCTCTCACTTTCATTTGCACGCCGCTGAGGCAGACTGATGATGACAAGCATTTTCTTCGATGGTTCCTACGTGCCTCTTCACACATGGACTCGGCATACTCTACTTCCACTGCAGCAGTTGGGCTTTTCTCGCTGCGCAGGTGTCTTCACGACAGGACTCTATTCGTGAAGAATGTCGACAGCTAATGAAAAGGGCCTCGTCCTTCCAAGAAAGCGCATTCAATTGGGGATCACGTCGTCTTCTGAACAATGTTTTTTGGCGTCAGGATGCGTACTTGGAGTCAGCTTCAAACATTGCTGTGGATGTCGTCGGACATTTGCACCTTCTACACATCTTCTTTGTTTGACAATTACAAGACAAGGTTAACGCTCTGCAACTGTCTAAATTTTCAGCACCTCGGGGCCAAGGCCAAGGTAAAAAGAAGAATTCATACCAGAGTGGGCCCTTTCTGAAAGACTCCAGGGCTTCCCCCATACCAAGGGTCAGGAAACCTAGGGTACCAACGTCGCCAACCATATTGCGTACCACCAGGGCTAACATTCCACAGCTCTGCAAGAGGACTCTTACGGCAACTGTGGGTGAGGGGGACGTTCCAGCCGAGAAGGTAGAGGTTTCAGTGGCAAGGGATGTGGGTGCTCCTGACTTTCTGACTTCACCACCTGAACCCCTTTAACAATGGGTGGTAGGCAGGCCTTGTCTTCATGCGAAAAGTTGGGAAGCCATCACTTTGGATACTTTCGCGCGTTTTGTTAACGAGCAAGGTTACCTTCTGCCATTTGTGTCCTTTGGCGCTTTAAATAGGTCTTCAGAATCGTCGGCCAACCCACTTCTGGAACAGGAAGTTCTCAAGGAGGGGCGATTCGGCAGTATCCTCCAACCCCAGGCTTTTACTTCCCTGCTCGGGCGATACCAAAGAAAGACGGATGCATGCATCTCATCTTCAACCTCCGGAAGCTCGACTTCTTCCTTTCCCGGTCATGCATACCTCCACATTTCCCTTGATCCCTCCATCTTCCACCCATTCCGTTTCGTGTCGGCCGGGACCACATACCACTTAACGTCTGTCCTTCGTCCATTGGTAGGCTATCTTCACACCTACCATATTCGAACTCATTCTTATCTGGATGATTGGCTGTTTCGAAACCTGTCGGCGAAGCTCCTCCTGGAGGACCTCCGTTTCAGCCTGTCACTCTTCAACCACCTGGCCTGCAATCAGTGTGCGCAAAAAAAAGCACCGGATGTGATTGTGGATGAAGATTTAAGTACTAAGAGGAATTGCTTCACGATTGGGGCGGTATGAGTCAGGAGGGAGGCAGGGATACTGGGAAATGCAGTTGCATCACTTTTAGGGAGGCTAGATGGAGTGCAGAGAGAAATAGGGGGCTGCAGAAACACGGGCTTCAGCTAGACCGGCACCAACAATTTTTTTTTCTACTTAGTCTTGCATCTCGTTATCAAACGTAAGCCAGACCATTCTAAATCGAATCAAGAGTACAACTGAAAATATGCAACGTTTGTTGTATCATGCCAACACTGACAGCAGTATGACAAGTGGCAAAAGCGGGCATCAGGAGGGTAAGCCATTGTTTGTTTTCGAAGCAATGACCTCACCTACTGTGTTATTTTGGGTAATTTTGGGCGCGAGGTACTACAACATAGGATTATTAGTAGTTTGGGAGGATGCGACTTTCTAATGCTGGCGTGCTTTATCGGCTGTGCAACTTGCGTTAGAAAATTGAAGACAATGGCGAAATGTGCTGGTGATGAAGCACGACATTTGGTATTGATACTGAAAAACCTCACTAGATGGCCTCCAAAATGCGGCTGTTTGGACTTGATCTTGCAGTGAAGCTAGCATAGCTGCCCATCTTGGCACATGCTCGGCAGGTCTACGAGCTTGAGCTATTCGTTTAGGGTTTAAATTCAGTGTGCGGCGGGCGGCATTCGTTTAGGTTTTCTTTTCTTGTAATCCGTGGCAAATTGATCGTAACCGACAAGATCAGAACTAGTAGGTGGCCGTTACAAGATCCCAGCAAGGAGTCCCAGACAGGCATCGCATCGCGTTTCTGCCGAGTAACACCAACGTTTTTATGAGGGCGCTGCAAGCACTTTAAACTGCTTGTCATGCCAGTGACATCCTCCCAAATACCCAATAATAAACTGCTCTCTTCGTCCAAGCTTGGACATATATATATTTAATACATCAATGACTTCGACCCTTGAATGGTTTATAATTATCGGAGGCTACGCATTACAACAGAACAGCTACAACTTCATGATCGATAAAAGCATGACTCTCGCTTGATGATAATTATATTGGCTCTCCCTTTGCAACAAGGTGCAGGTCGCAGCCGTCTAGCATACCGACTCGCAAACAACCAAGCCCAGCCCTCCTTCAGCTCCATTACCCCAATAGCAGCCTCTTTCCCAGATTCCCTCCCGCTCACTTGTCCTTCCAGCTACGTAGCCACCTGATGGCCTCCTCTCTCCCCCAATGCCACTCTCCTCCTAAGATTCTCAAGCCCCAGCAGTCAACCAAAACATGTTCCAACATTTCATCTCCCTCTCCACAGATGCTACAAGATGCTTCATCCTCCCCCAACCCACCCACCAGCTTTCAACTATATCTCTGAAGTGTCTAACGCCCCTAGCTCTCGTCATAAAAAGCAGCACACTTCCCCAGTACCTCTTGTACTAACCAGCTCTCCCATCTCAAACTGCTTTTTCTTCCGGGGTCCTTATTGTCGATGTCTTTCTTCCCATTTCCTTCTTCCACCTTACCACTTCAACATCCTTAATACCCTCTCATCCATCTGCCAGTCTCCCCCCATCATTCCATGACCACCCTCACAAACTTCCCCACTAGTGTCCTCGTCCTTTCTATCCACTTCGTG
>JAHWFP010268511.1:0-29760 GCA_023313725.1 Lithobius niger
CGCCATTCTGACTGACGAATCGTCACAAAACAGTCAACAGCTGCAGACTGAAAATAATAATTGTTCAGTAGGACTGCTTTATCTTGGTGTCCGGAGTGATACAATACTATCGCATTAACTAAATAAGAACATATCTCGGTCGATGGATTTAACGTCATCGCTGGGAAACTCGTAGATGGTTTATAGCTGGTGAGATACAATATAAAAATGAAGCTTTAAGCTCGGCCAGATTTGTACGGTTCTCGTGCTCTGACAGGTACAGTTTACCAAGAAAAATGCTGTAAACGTAAAAGATGCATGAATACGTGAGTCGAGCGCGATTCCAAAAGCAAAGAGTCGTAAAACCGAATTGTTTTACGTCCCTAACAGCTATCACTGTAACATCTCGTTCGCATTCCCGATCTCGCTCACCCAAAAACGAGATTCTCATTCCCACCACAAAAGACCATTGTAAATTTGGCAGCGGACCCTCCGGGACGCACATATTATGCAAATCGATTCACCCGTCCGTAAAAACGTGTGTGCTAAGGCTTTTACCAACCGTATTGTTTGCTTTTACAGCTTTTTTCATGAAAAGACACGAGACACGCAGATATAACGGAGCGAAGGAAATCTTTTACATACATATTTCATGCCATCGGCAAAGGTTTTAAATTTAAAATGTAAGGCTTGATATCGGGTAACCTCTTCATAATAAACGACGGATAAGGCGAATGAGAGAAAATTTCGGTATAACGCATTTGCATATTCCAGTGACGTCACAAGCAATTTTAAAGCCATCAACCAGGTGGTTGGCCTAGTTGTCTTCTTCAACCAAATTTTATTTTTTTCTTCTTTGAAACTTGTCTTTTTTTCGAAACGTCAAGAGGAACAAAGCCAGAGGATTTTACAAGGATTCGCTTTGGGTGTGGCGGGGCAGGAAGTAGTAGTGGCGATGGTTTGGAGGAACGGAGGAGGGGGGTTAAAGGAGGTGAGGGCGTTTGGGGTGGAAAAGAGGGATGAAACGTGCAATCAGAGGTTCGACCAAGTGTCAGTGAGAAAAAGGTAGAAAGGCGTGGACGGGTGGTTCGAATCCCAATGAATTATTCAATTGTAAAAGTGGTTGCCATTTGTGAAGCGCACTAAAAATGCCTGGCTCCCTTTTCCTTCTTCCCTTCCTTCCCCCCCCCCCCCCCCCCTTTCCCAAACACATCCTCTCCCCTACTCCACTTTACGTTTGAGATTTACAAAATCGTCCTTTCATTTCGATGCCATTTGGGTGCCACGTTAACGCAAAGGTAGGTCCCGAAAACAAAAGTTAGTATGCCCCTTTTATCGGTGAGTGCTCCAGCATGGTACGTCAACTGGATAAGGGGGAGAGTATTAAATTCTAAGTAATTTAATTTAATTTAATTTAATTTAATTTTAATTAAGTTTAACTAACTATATGAATATTTCTGGCTGGCTGTGCGCATGTTTCAAATGTCATTATGTATATGAAAACAGCTGGAAAAGGGTTTTCGTTTTTGCTTTATACGTATGTTGTTATCAATTCATTTTGTATATTGTACTTCAAAACTTATTTAATTCATGTTTTCACGACAGGAGCCTAACTTATATTACATTTTTTTTATCACGTTTAGAAGAAATCTATATTGCGCTTTTGTGGGTATCTTAGTATGAACTATCTACTAACATAATACCCAACCTCAGAAACCCTGCACAAGGAGGAGCAGCCTGCAGCAGCCCAACAATTCAAAGTAACGGCTACAATCGCGGCTACAATTAAAAATAACGTTTGTTTGATTCTTCCTGCGCATGCCATGTCATTTATTTTATTTATTCAATCTTACTGGAGCCTACAAGCCGCAAAGCTACACACTCCTTCATCCCATGTCATTGCTACCGTGCCTAACAAATCTTGGTGCACTATTTCCAATAGTTGATTGTTGATGGGTAACATGAAAGAATCCGTGTTTCAGGTAAACGCATGTTGCAGGAGCTATTTATTATTTTGAAAGAAGTTGATATTTCTGTGGTTTTATGTAGTTTTAAACCAAACTAAGCAGCGTTTTTAATTTCGAAGCCACTCGAAATTGTCAGCTATTAACGATAGAATGGTTTATTTATTTCTTCGATGCAGGCTTCCAGAGTTGAGCGGAATTATTTCAAAGTAGCAATAATTATCATCCCAATGTGCCCGCTTCTGTTATTACAGATAACACACATGAATTGTTTCAAAGTTGCCTGAAACAATCATGGAGATTAACGTACAGCAGGTGTTTGCATACTGAATGCTGACTTACTCAGTGATAGGATTTTTTTAAGGATTCAATAAAACACAGGTATGGGTCTTTTTTGGGGCTGCGCCAAAATTTCGACGAAATGTCCTGTTAACCCTTAGTTGCATGAAATAATTTCGCATACTTTTTTTAAGGATTATATGGGTCAGTCGTGGGATTCGAACCAGCATTCGCTTTGTTTGGACACGAGGACGCTGACCACACGGCTAATGCTGCTCGCTTTGCTCGGTCCACGGGGCCCCTTCACAAAGTTCAAGAAGGGAGGGGAAGAGGAATGAGAAGGGGAGATCACAATAAGTGCTTACTGAATGTGCACAACAAGCCAAAGGAGGAATGAGGGAAGGTGCCGGGAGGGGATGGGTTTTTTGGGGGAGTCAATAAATTTATAACCGAACACCAGGGGAGCTGGGGAGAAAGGCAGGGAGGTATACAGACCCGACACTGCTGGAGGCAGGGAGCGGGGGTGTGCAGGTTGGGGGTGGGGGAAGAAATTGAAAAAGCCATGATGCGCCGGAGGGCGTGCAGTGGGGTGTTGGATGGCAGGATGTTGGGGGGGGGGGGAGAAGAGACACCGAGGATGCCAAAAGAAGGGCGGGGCGGTAAACAAATGGTAAACAAGCAGTGGATTACGGGGGGGGGGGGGGGAGTTTGGGGACCAGGGACAGGGATGGGGAGTGTGAGTTAGGGCTGCCAGAAATTGAAAGCACCAGTTACTTTACTAACACGACGAAACACCGGGAGAGGCTAACTCCAGGAAATTCAATCACCGTGCAGCATGCACGGGTCCAGCTAGTGATTTTCAGAATAGGTGACGTAAGGACAAGTTTTTAACTATATGGCAATTAATTCTGCCGTTTGCCCATAAAGATGAAGAACAAGTATAATAAAGAACTTTTTTAATGTATAACGTGGGTCCAATCATCAGCTTTGCTTACTCCTTTTGTACAACTCTTTCACTGTTGGACCATTGTTGCAGCAGTGGATTTATATCACGAAGACACACTGCTGCAACAATGAAACCGTTGTCTTACCACTAGTGAGAACCACGGCTAGGCGTGGGTTTCTAACTTACGTAAGTAAGAAAACGAAGGTCTTTGGATCTTTCTTAAGTACTGAAAATACAATCGCTGTTCATGTTTACGTATCCAAATAGTTTCTAAGATAGTATTAAACTATTTCACACTTTAACTTAATAACTATTATTTTTTTTTAAATAAGAAAAAATTTTTCTCGGCATAGAAAATGCAGGCGTGGAGTTCTTACGTAAGTAACAAAACGAAGGCCTTTGGTTCTTATGTAAGTAAATCTACTACCGCTAGCAATGTTTACATTAGGGGTAGGACGAATAGGGAAAAAGCATATTCGCATATTCCTTCAAATTTGTGTTGTCATGATTAGGCCGAACCTCCCCGCAACCACCTCCCCCAAAAAATACGTTTTTCATTAAATACCTAAGTTTCATTTCGTCTGTTGGCAATGCAAGGCATACGAAATATAAATACAAGTTTAATTTAACCTACTAGGCAAGGAAACTTGGAATACACACCAGAAAAAATGCTAAATTGCCAACAGCAGTACTAAACGGAATCTTTCCTTTCACGTATGATATTGAAGTTGATGTCATCTATCAACTGGCAACCGTAGCCCTGGTTGACGTCCCCATTCTTTAGTTCTTAAATGTTTCAGAAAGAACTACTGCGCGCATCCGTCATCTCTCGCTCCCCCCCCCCCCCCCCCCAGTTTCAACAAGCGACCAATCCGAAATGTATGATCATTCCCACTACAAATTGGTTGAGAAAGAAAGGGGAACAGAAAAATACATAGTGCGGACTGACTGGGACTCGAGAAGCCCGGAGCGAGGGATAATCGTCTAACTGGAAAATCGCATAATTGGAAGAACGTATAACGGAAAACAGTATAACGGAATATCATCCAACAGGAATTTCGTGTAATGGAAAAGCGTCTAACTGGAAATTCGTATAATGGAAAATCGTCTAATATCCCTGCCTCGCTCGCGCTGCTGCGCTCGCTGCGGCTATACATATAACATCAGAAACCGCAGTTAGACGTTAATCCAGTTAGACGTTTATCCATTATACAATTATCCATTATACGATATTCCGTTTAGATGATTTTCCAGATTTTTTATTTAGGCAGATTTTAGACAATTATCCCATTAGACGATTTTCCAGTTAGATGTTCTTCCGACGCCGAGAAGCCCACAGGAAAACTTAATAATTAACTCAAAAATAAAAAAAAAACGTAAAACGCCATTGGATTTTTTTTTGCGAATATTCGAATGGAAAATATATTATTCGAATATGTGCTTAACGAATGAATATTCTAATATATATCAATGTTTCCAAAATAATACATTTATTGCAGCTGAAGAAAGACCCGAAGGAAAGAGTTGATGTATTAAAATAAACAAATAAAGGCATTTATTGCAGTTATTGAGTCTTAAAAACGGAGTGGAGAAAAGTACATTCCCGCCAACAATGGCTTGTTATGCTATCACAACAATGGCTCGGTTACAAACAATGCAAATCGTTGCCGTACAAATATGTTCGACGATGGTTCGGCAACAATGCGCTAACACTATCGCTTTATTGCAACAATGGCTCGTTCACTAAAGATTCAACTTGTCGTTGTACAAATAAGTTAGACGATGGCGTTCGGCAACAATGCGGTAAGACTTTCGCTTTATTGCTCTCTTTGCTTCGCCACTCGGGTAAACAGCGAAAGTATTACGTTATTGTTGCCGAACGCCATCGTCTAACTGATACTAATTGACAGCCAATATATATACATACAGTGGTTATGTTGGGTGCGATAAAACAGATGTAAGAAATGTAGTAAGAAATGTAAAGCCAGACGCACTTGTAGTTAAACCACTTACTTATATTTCGACATCTTTGTTTTATATGCTAGTGTGGTGCCTCGTCAGAATGGTGAGATAATTTTTTATTCTATTTTATCTTACCACTCTGATGAAGTGTATATACACTAGTATATACTGCAAAGGTGACGAAATATAAGTTAGTGTTTTAACTGCAAGTCCGTCTGGCTTCACATTTTTGACATATATACGTACAAATTTCAAGTTACCAAGACTCGATTCAGTGCCAGAACTTTCTTAGATCTTTAAACCAGAAGATTTGCCAACTGAGCTCCGGAGCTTTCTTAGATTTTAAACCAGAGGATCTACCGACTGAGCTCCAGACCTTTCTTATATCTTTAAACCAGAGGATTTGCAGACTGAGCTCCAGACCTTCCTTATATCTTTAAACCAAAGGATTTGCCGATTGAGCTCCAGACCATTCTTAGATCTTAAACCAGAGGATGTACCGACTGAACTCCAGACATTTCTTATATCTTTAAACCAAAGGATTTGCTGACTGAGCTCCAGACCTTTCTTAGATCTTAAACCAGAGGATGTGCCGACTGAACTCCAAACATTTCTTATGCCGTTTAACCAGCGGATTTGACGACTGATCTCCAGACCTTTCTTAGATCTTAAACCAGAGGATGTACCGACTGAACTCCAGATATTTCTTATATCGTTAAACCAAAGGATTTGCCGACTGAGCTCCAGACCTTTCTTAGATCATAAACCAGAGGATGTACCGACTGAACTCCAGACACTTCTTATATCTTTAAACCAAAGGATTTGCCGACTGAGCTCCAGGCCTTTCTTAGATCTTAAACCAGAGGATGTGCCGACTGAACTCCAGACATTTCGTATATCGTTAAACCAGCGGATTTGACAACTGAGCTCTAGACTGAACTAAGAAATAGCAGCATACCTTTTATAAATTACCTATAAGATTAATGCATTTTGCAATATAAAAATGTGCCAAATGTCTGCTATAATCTGTCATACTCTAGTACAGAACTTTAATACTGCTCAAAACTCTTCGGTCCTAATGCACCAGATATGTAGGTTGCAGTTGTGCGTTTGTATTAAACCAGTGGGCCCAAATTCCACTCTCACCAACATCCGAGTGATTAGATGCAGATGAGAGTGTAATATGCCCAGCCAACTATTGTATGTATGTGCCCTGTGATGGCTTGTGTTCAAGTCGATTGGGGGATGTAAGAGATCACAGGAATATTCGATTATAATTACCTAGAAAAATTGTCCCTCTGTCCTTCTGGCACCATGGCTTCGACTGGTAACGTCTCAAACGGCCAGAGTATGACTAGGCAACCGGAAGCGTGACAATCCGATAATACTGTTTAAATTAGCTTGTAAGCCAGAATACCTTACGGGCATATCGAAGAAACAGAAGTCTACTATGCAAACTATTGCAGCAATGTTCGTAATTAAGAGAAACGGGGCTAATGTGAGATAAATAATGCTTTTGGTGCAACGGGACATGCGTTGAAACAACAAAATGTTTTATCTTTTCCCATGATCTCTAGATCTTCCCGTGTGGAACGATACTTCAAGTAAAATCAGAAAGGAGAAGGGCTTACCAATGGTATCCCCTTTTCTCCGTCTCTTGTTTTTTTCTTTTTCTGATAGGTTTGTTGGATGGGATGGGCGCCACTGTGTTAGTCTTACCCCTTAGCTTTGTGAATTAAAAGAAAGTATTTTTTGAAATGGTTTCCTCTGTTTTCCCTTGTTTCAGGCATTCTATGTGAAACAAAACTTCAGCAAATCTAAGTGGTGGAGATGAGCTAAATGCTCACCAATGGTTTAAAAGACGGGGACGTGGTAGGGGGATAGTTTTGGAATACGATTTAAAAAAAATACGATATTAAAATTCTTATTTTTAGTTTTTTTTTTTACATTTAGAAGTTGTCTATGTGAAACGATATTTTAGGCAAAACAGGAGAACGAAAGCAGGGGCGGATTAAGAGTGGTGTACTTGATTAAACCTCCCCCCCCCCCCCCCCCCCCCCCCGGCTTTTTTGTTTATTTTTTTTTTTTTTTTTTTTAGATTGTAATTTATTTATTTAAAAGAGAAAGAAAAATAATTCCGAATGTTCTCATTAGGAAAAGTAGTGGAGGCGAACTCAGTGTTAAAATCGGGTAAAGAAATTTTGGTACGTTCGCTTTGTATAAGCGATCTCGAACAATCATTTTTGACAAAGCAAACAGTCAAAATTGATTGTTTAAAATCTCTTTAAAGTCTGGCCTTTTGAGATCTAGACACACGCTAGGCAACAAACATCACAACTAACATCACATTAATTCAATTATCGAGGTTGTAAACCATTGTAGCGCGACGTCATAGCGTCAGTGTCTTATATCTTGAGCATAGTTGGGCACATTTCAGGTACTTCGGGGAAAATAATAATGCGGTACAAAAACTTTTAAAGTGTGTTGAAATCGAGAGCAATGACCCACCTAACAAAAATTAACTCGTGTAGGAATGCCAGCTAAGCAAAATAATGCAAAATCTGACCCTCAATAACGTTGAAAATGTGTTACTAGTTACTAGCTAGCTAGCTAGTCCGCTCATCCCCATGTTAAATCCCATAGGGTCATTCATTGATATCATTCATCGATACCGAGATAACGGGAAGGCTTCCAGCTATGAAATTGGATGAATGGGTACAGTACAATACGAACTGCGTACCTTTTATGGTGGGAGGACGCGCAAGTATACGAAAATATTGTTATAAGCATTGTTAGTATTGTCAGCATCATTGGACGGCCAAAGTTTGGACAATGACAACGTGTATACTGACGTGCATGCCTAGACACATATTAGTGTATCTCGATAAATATAGACACACATTAGTGTATCTCGATAAATACAGACACACGCTAGTGTGTCGCGCCAAGTTAGGCAACAATCATCACAACAAACATCATATCTATTCAATTGTCGAGGTTGTAAACCATTGTAGTGAGGCGCCATAGCGTCAGTGTCTTATATCTTGAAGCATAGTTGGGCACATCTAGTTTCAGGTACTTGGGGGGAAATAATAATGCGGTACAAAAGCTTAAATTGTGTTGAAATCAAGAGCAATGTCCCACCTGACAAAAATTAACTCGTGTAGGAATGCCAGCTAAGCTGCTTTCAATGCAAAATCTGACCCTCAATAATGTTGAAAATGTGTAACTAGCTAGCTAGATAGCTAATTCTAGTCCGATCATCCCCATGTTAATTTCCATTCATCGATACCGAGATAACGGGAAGGTTTCCAACTATGAAATTGGACGAATGGCTGCAGTGCGATACGAACTGCGTACCTTTTATTGTTTGGAGCCTAGGGGTGTAACGAGGATGGCATGGGATGGCGCGTACAAGTACGAAAGTATTGTTATAACCATTGTTAGTATTGTCGGCATCGTCTCTCAATGGACAGCCAAAGTTCGGACAATGACAACATGTATACTGACGTGCGTGCCCAGACACACACTAGTGTAGCACGATGAATCTAAACAACGTTGCCAAAGAAATTGTATTCACGTCCAATTCACGAAAAATAAACCAACTCTAAACACAAAGCAAACTAAACAAATCCAAAAACTGGTGAAGAGGCCACCAAGTTGAGAGTGGTTCGGCCCTTCAAAGGAGTGATATCAACACACCAAAACTAACGAAATAAAACAAATTACAACAAAATTAAAACCAAACCAAAAACCGATAAAGAAGTGACCAAGTTGAGAATGGTTCGGCCTATAGGCAAAAGGTAGTATCAAATTGTGGAAAACCAATTTCTTGTTGACGTGCCACTTTATTACACATCTGCACGGTAGTGGAGTTGAGTCTAATACACAATTTAAAAAAAGGACTGATATCATATCAAAAACCAAACCTGGTAAAAGGGGCCGCCAAGTTCCGAATGGTTCGGCCCTTCAAAAGAGTGATATCAACACACCAATACATTCGCCAACTTAATCGCACTGAATAATACTTTGGACCTTAAATGAAAACATGAACATTGATACCGAAAGTAGCGATGTTCTAGTTTTCATTTAACCTTTGAATTATTAAGCAGTGCGATTAACTTGGCGAATGTTTTGGTGTGTTGATATCACTCCTTTTAAGGGTCGAACCATTCGGAACTTGGGGGTTCCTTTTACCAGTTTTGGTTTTTGATATGTACAAAATATACTAATCTGAGAAAGAAAGAAAAGACAACTTACCCGACTGGAACTCGAACCCAGAACTTTCACCGCTTGCTTGTCAGCTGGGTACTCTAACCATTGTGCTACCTTGTGATTTATTCTTTCTTTAGAAAGTTTGGATTTTACACAAATTTCAGACTATAGTTTCAGAAGTATTTCTGGGGACCATGTATTTAACGAAATATTCACTCCAGTAAATGAATATTTCTAGTGAGGTTTGGAATTCTTAGAGGGGGTAGTTTGAAACTCTTTTCAGTTTTTTTTTTTATTTCTTTTATTTTCTAATTTTTAATTTTCTGAAGGTCTGAAAAACAAACGAGAATTTTGCTTTGATTTTAGAGTTTTTAACTTTAAAAGAACTATTGGTTAAAATTTGTTGTTGAAACCCTAAAAAGGGGCGTTGTCTTGCTAGAGTCAAACACGGGGAGTCGTTACCAACAGTTAGTTCCATTCGAAGATGCCACTATTTATTGTAGACCTACATCCATCCGCCCAGCCAAACATGGCCAGCTGAAATGGAAGTGACGTGCACTAGAAACTACTGCCAGTTTATCTGGTTGAACTACTGGTAAAGTCGCCTAACTTAAAAATTTATAATTTGATAGCTCATACTTCGCCAAATACAAGAAAACTGTATTGGGCGGTATGGGCGTTTTGTTAAATCTTGGTGCTATATATTTACAATATGTCAGTTAATCTACGTTTAGATGACACAAAGTAAATTAGGGTGCTTCTGTACGTAAACACAGCAACTGAGCTTATCTCCCGATGAGCTATATATGATGCAAAGAGGTATGCTTCTTTAGGTGTATGCCTCTTGTTTAAATGCTACAGGCCAGCGGCTAAAGATTTTGCTTACTCATCTGGATCGAATTGATCTCATCTCGCGCTTCTCGAACACTTTACGAGGTGCAGTAAATAATGATAGCGTGGACGAAGCTAAAAATGCAGTCTTCACCATCGTGAGTGACCTGTTTGCTCCAAACGCTTTGTGTTGGTTGGAAAGGGTTCGGGAGCAGTCCAGATTCGCAGACAGCTTTCCTTTGGTTGTGTGGGTGGTGGTGGTGACTCAAGGGTCGCTTGTATTGTTCTAACACTTCATTATGATGAGAGGAGGAATGTCGGTATTTTTGGGACCCACAATCAACGAATACGGGAAGACGGGGTCGTTGGGGCCAAATTCCATAGTTAAGTGAACTTGCCCATTACATTTTATTGCACGTAAATGGAAAGAAAGGATTTTTGCCACCAACTTCAAAGCAGCAGTCTAATATGTAGAATAATATCTGCTATTATTCTGCTTGGCTTAACACACGCCTTTCCAACAGTGCGTTGCGTCAGCACTGTTGCAGCCTGCACAGGAGAGTGGCGGGAGGGGGGGGGGGGAGCATTGCCCTCCCTTTTTCTCAAAATTGCATTTTCGTAAAAAAAAAACCTGTTATTTGCTAGCGGCGGTGCCTGAGAAGGGACCTAAAGGCCTAACAAAGGGAAAAAAGGCATAAAAAGTTTAAAAAAAAAAAGGGCTAAGAAAAGGCAGAAAGGGGTAAGGGTAAATATGTTGGCTGTAGCTTACTGTGACCTTTTACAAAAAGTTGCCCCTGCCCTTCGGGGGTCTGTGCACGCTAACTGTCCTGCACCGTTCACTCGCATGTAGTCCTTATTTTTAAGTGCAATTCTTTCTGCGTTCAGTCTTGTTTTGTTACTGTATTTTCTTATTCTTTACAATTGTCGCTGCAACGGTCCTCGTAGCATTCACCGGCTGTGCGATAGCGTCCATCCCTGAAGCATTTTAGACTGAAGCATTCAACTCTGTCTTTGTTGTACTGTATCATTCTTGAATTTGCAGAGGATGGATGTGGAACTGACAATAGTTGCCCGCAGAGGGAAGGAGGATGGATGGCAAAAACCGCCCATAAAAGACGAATACTTGCGTATTTCGTTTACTATTCCCTGAGGTTTGCGGGCAAGCAATTTAATAGCCCCATCCCAACCCTTTTATTTTTTTGAGTACCCGTCTTGACCCAAAACCCGCAACTAACTCAAATGCGAATTACTATCAACCCACGGGTAAATCGTTAAAGAGTCACCATTTTTTTCACCTTAATTTATTCTCAATTATGGCACGTTTTTTCGACTACCGGTGTCATGTTTTTGGTAGGAAAGGCACTAGTTACACCAATTACAAATACTACTGTAACCACTTACCCAAAATTTCTACATTTCTGTATATTTAAGAATTTTATTATTCTAAATTTAATTCTACAAGTAAATGTCGGACACGGTTTCAACGCCTATACAGGTTACCCGAGGATAACGTAGATTTTGTCTGTTTACTCAATATCCATACCCAATTTATGATTCCGAAAAGCTATCTATAACCCACATTGCAATAGAACAGGTTTATGTAGCACATAGCAAACTGGGACACTTCGATTTTATACGGGATATCCTTGACTTTGCTTTGTGAAGTTTCCCATTTTTACTGCTGTTAAATGTACTTGGCGGGTTCCGAAAGGCCACCGTAATAAACTGGAACAAATCAACCTGCAGATACTCGGAATGTGTACCTCTTCCAGCTACGGATAGTCAAGGTAGAACAGGACGTTATGTTCTCCTGTCAAGTACTGCACGGTTAATACCCCTCAAGTTCAAATACCAACTTTTTTTAAACTGTTCTCGTCTCCCTCCCCCCCCATGCAAGTTAGGAACGTAGATAGACATGATTGTCCCACCCCCCACCCCATTTCGTCATCATCATTAATCGCTGACACGTCACCGTTCACGTTGTCGGTCCGCACTTCTTCCTCAAAAGCGCGCCACCTAGAGGAGAAACGACCAACTCCATTATCGGGGCAGAGACATTCTCTTTTATAGCTGACGGACGGACGGACGAAGAAGAGACAGCCAAAGTGACACAGATCCATCGACAGCAGCATGGCCTTATCAGCCGACCAATCAGCGGACCAATTTGACAGTTGGATGCCTATCGGAATAAAATGTAAGCGCCGGCCATTTTTGACGAATGATTATTATAGAGTGCTGAACTCCATTAAGGGAGAACGGCAACTCCCAATCAACAGGGCCTAATTACCGTGCGACACGGTCCAAACTAGTCAGTGCGACTCAAAACCAGAATCGCTTGTTTATGCGTGGTAAACAGACCTAATTAAACGCTTATGGTAGGATGACAAGCTAAAGTAGGTGTGTTAAACTGAGTTCGGTTAAATTTGGCTGTGTTCGATGTGGCGTCAATTGTAGGGACATATTCTGGGTTTGAGTAGCACTAACTAGGCATAACGCTCAACCATGCCATTAAAAGAAGGATAGAATAATTGAACGGAAGAAAGAGAGGTGGTAGGGAGGTTGGACTTGGGTACTTACAGCAATGGGTGGTGGCTGAAGAAAAGGTGAGGGGGGCGGGTGGATTGTGTCTGATCGCACAAAATGGAAGTATTAATGAGTAAGTGGGAAGGGAGTAATGCACTGTCTTCACGACAAATATGTTTGATGCCTGTAGTTAACCCTTCGTTACACGTAGGTCAAGGTAGAATTCTACCTAGATGCCCTAAGTAAGATGAGCTCATCGGTAACTGAAAAGGGTACAGTGACTAAGCCTTCATTACATTTACTGATCAGGGAATATGACAAAAATCAGCAATCTTCCAGCAACCTGGGCATTAGACATTCTCGAACCCTACCACGATGGAGGGTTTCCGGGTTCGAGCACAATTTCCCTCATTTTTTCACTGGAGCTCATTTTGCTTCTAAAACTTCTGCTAAAGTTCGGATTACGCCGGTTCATGTAAGCAAGCGTTGGTTTGTTCCAGATGACGTAAGGTTCAAAGAAATTAATTAAAACAAAGACGCCCATTAGCATTGTCGGTATTTCTCCCCAAAACACCGGGCGATAAAGTTCGAGGTTTTTTTTTTATGGTTTATATTAATATAGATAAATACAGATGCAAGCCCATTTTCGTTGCCTTTTGGACTTATATGTCAGACTGCCAATTCGGTCTTTGGTCTCAAAGATCGAAGGTTCAATTCCCTCTTAGGCATTCTGACATTTAAGTTCAAAAGGTAACGGAAATAGATTTGCATCTTTTTTATTGGCCCGTAATTGAACCGAATTGGCCTTTCGTCCTGTTCATATTAATAGGGGTTTACGGTTTAGTTTTAAAACAATCTTCAAAAAATTCAATTTTACTTTAAAGAAACTACTTTAAAGTGTAAAGGTACATTCCTCCCTGTTGGCTTTCCTGTATGGCTCAGTTTTGCAATATTCTTTCAGATGCTTGTAAATGTTGCAAAGGCATTCATTTCTATAGTTTTCGTCTCGTGAGAAACCGTTTAGCTACATTTCTCTTTAACCTATGTAAATGTTGCAAAAGCTATTTCGTGCAGGATGCTTGAATATAGTGAGAAGGTATGTATTTTAAATCATGTATGGAAATTGGACTATGCTGTTGTGGAGAAAAAAATGCTGTTTGGAGGGGTCTGAAACCTTATAAAAAAATATTCGAAATATGAGATGCCTTTTCAATGAATACGTACTCAAACAACCAAAACAAACTGAAACCAAACAATGACGTATTTCACCGACACATTATTTGGGTTCAGTGACGTAACGACAATAGCTCGAAGTTAATTGTAACGTGAGATGGTAAAGGTATCGTTGCCAGTGGTAACGTTCATCGGCCAACCTACCTGGCTATCTGTCCGTGACGTTTTTTGGTTAAATGTTGTCAATCTTTGGAACCATAACGTTAAGACAAAGAATTCTGCTAAAAAAAATTTTCCTGATGGTCCCTGAACTCTCAACCATGTTTCATTATGACTTGGCAGTGATAAAATCGACTCCACCTTTGGCATTTGAGGCTAGCTTGTAGCTATGAATTAGCTTCGTCTTAAGAAATGACAGAAACAAACCGAAATAAAACCGTGAGAGGTATCGCCGAGAAGGCAACTCTTGTGTATCTGCTATGAGTGTTCAGAAGGGCCAATGACTAAAATACAGTACGTAAGGCTTCGAACAGTGTTTTCTCTTTAAGTTGCTTCATATCGCCTTTAACTAAAACAATGGTCAGCTGACTATTCATATTACAAAGCAGAAACCATTTTTTTTTTCTTTTAACATAAATAGGTCAGATAAAAGAAGAACCACTGTGAACCAAATAAATCGCTGCATCGTAAATCATAGAAATAACTGCTCTTTTGTTAGGTAGAACATGAAATCGTGTTCATCGCGTGCGATCGGTTTACTGATAAACGGTAAGAATTGGTAAGGAAGAAATTCGTTGCAAAGGAGAATTCCGGAGACTTGCGTTTGTATATATTACAATTTAAGATTAAATAAATAAAAGTCTTACGCTTTTTATTTTACATATACGTATGTATATTTCCATCTTACATAACAATTTCTGAAAATGAAGCAAGTGAACACCTATGGGAACGCCGTAAGCGAACACTGAACCAATCAAAGAAATCCAACACCGATCTTTACGGCCCGTCTGGATAGGTCTGCCACACGCGCGAGTTTTGATGAACAACTAACTGATTTTAAAAAAATGCGAACGCACCGCATACTAGAAAACACCCAGTAGTATTTTGGCTTTTTTTTCTCCAATTTTCGAAAAAAAAATCATTCCCATCGCCCATTGTCAAATCTTTGTTCTAGATTGACGATTTTGGACTAATGAATGGATGATTCATGCATGAACGGGTTGAACTCCCATTTAAAAAATGGGATCTCATGCATGCATTAGGCCAAAATCGTCAACCTAGAATACCTAATTAACAATGCGCGATGGGGATGATATTTTTTTTCGAAAAATGGAGAATAGTACAAGTATAAGGACTAATCCTATAATCTAAAATTACTTTAATCATGTTGAAAATTGGGCAACAGGAAATTTATTAAGAGAATGTCACCTTTTGGGTTTTTGTGCTAGGAAAAAAGTACCCTCATCTCGCATCACCGTTTTCAATAAATAAAAATATAAAATTAAATCCGCATGCCCTAATTTCTTTGAGAAATTATCAGCCTGAGAAACAATTGTTTATTTATTTTCCGTGGCCTAACGTTTAAAATGTGTGGATGGTACAACCGCATTGTTGGTAAGAAGGCTGTTATAACATTCGAATTTGGTCTTACAGGAAACTCAGTCGTTCACCTGAAAATTTGAGGAGGTATTAATGACCCTTATTCTGTAAAGTAAACTTGAAAAAAAAATCTGGGTGCTACGACGGGTTCGTTTAATTGTCTTCTTAAAAGCAGCTTCCATTCACCTTCACACCCTTGTTGTGCTTTTACTATTTAAGAAAAAGTAAATTCAATTAGCTTAAATTTAAATATCTGTCGACTTTAGTGCTTTAAGATTAAAAAAGTGCCGCCCCCCCCCCCTCATTTTTGCCACTTCTCACGGAGGAAGAGCTTTTGCGATACCTGCGTTTTAT
The DNA here is from genome assembly GCA_023313725.1 of Lithobius niger. Classification (NCBI taxonomy): domain Eukaryota; kingdom Metazoa; phylum Arthropoda; class Chilopoda; order Lithobiomorpha; family Lithobiidae; genus Lithobius; species Lithobius niger. The sequence continues at coordinate 15,826 of JAHWFP010268511.1, forward strand.
CGGGTGCTGTTATTCGATTACATTTCTGTCGATTGTCTTTAATCGATTACAGGTCTATCGATTGTCGTTAATACTTTTTTTTTTATTTCTTTGCAGGTACTAAAACTTCTATGGGGTAGTGACTTCATAGTATCAAGGTAGGTTTCATTTTTTCCATATACGTTGTTTTTATTTGTACGTTTTCTCTAAAAACAGTTTAATTTTTACTGCGATAGGTTTCTTGAACACCTAAAAACGACCAAATGTCTCGTTCATGGAAATTCTCGCTTCAGGACCTTTGTGCGCCGAGTACGAACTCCCCGTCCCCTACCTCCAACAACTCCTTTATTAAATATAACTCAGTGTAAGGTTTAACTTTAACTTCCCCATACTAAAACCGAAATTTCGATGCTTAACTTCTCTACTGTCTTTTAACGTTTCCACTCAAATTTAATATGGCAAATTCCCCTTGGCAAAGTTCCCGCCAGGACTGCCAGCCTGGGTAGCGTGAGAGGCTACCATGCTCTTTCAGCGGCTATGGAAGCTATTCTGGACAATCTTTCGGCTCTCTATGATGATCGGAGATTTTCCGGTTCAAATCCCTGGGTTGGCTCCTGCCTTTACCAGATATTTCTTCTTCTCAAAAAAAAATGGCAATGTTCAGAATTGAGCCGGTTCAGCCACACGAGCATTAAATTGCTTCGGCTGACTTAAGGCTCAAAAGAAATTAATAAAAAAAAAGCTTTGTTGGACTTAGTGAACATGTGTCCGAATTTTTAGTTTCCAATTGTCACATTTACACCTCGAATCGTTGGAACGTAGGCGGCTGGTGGCTGATCTCTGCCTTACTTTGTCCGTGCTGAGGGGGTTTATTGACGCCACCCTATGCTTTACTTTGTGGTGCGAGGAAATACGTTCACCAGGGGCCACCGTTTTAAATTGACGGTACCTACAACAAAGAAGAAAAATTGTGCCAGATATTTCTTCTCTAATAGGGTTGTTGGCCCATGGAATAGCCTACCCCCTGAGTTGATCGAAGCTGGGAATCTGGGGTGTGTTAAGCGAGGTCTTAAAAAGGTGGATCTATCACAATTTATGAAATGTTTTTAATCCTTATTGTATTTTATTTTGGTTTAAACTTAGTAACTTAGACTAGTGTAAGTGGAATGAAAATTTCTCTTCCTATTCCTTTTATCTTGTTTCTTGTAGGTAATAGACCTTATTATTATTATTATTATATTTTTATTAATTCTATTATTTTTATTATCGTATTAAGATTGACAATTGGTTTCTGCCAAGATTTAAACCACGATGCATTATTTTATTTTTTTATGAAACATTGACAATGATACCCGGCTTTGCCCCTCATATTTTGTCCCTCACGTTTGGCGATGCCATCGGGGACCACTGTGTCCCCGGTAGGTCTAACCTTGGTGGTAAGGCATTCGTGACCCCAACCCAATACCATCAACCCATCCTCTGCAGCCGAGCCATCGTATTTGTTTTAAACTTTTAAACTTTTAAACTGTTTAACTTTTGTTATTTGTAAATTCGGATGGCAGTCACCAGGTCCTTGCCATTCCGGTTGCGTTTGCAACGAACCTATTATTATTACTTACATCGGAGATCTGGACTTGAGCTTGAATCGTAATTTTCATTTTTGGCTTGTTGTTGTTCTTATTAGCACCGCATGTTTTTTCTACGGTCTGACGTATACAATATCAAAGTATTTCTCCTATAAAGCTAGTTCTTAGCTCATTTTTCAGGCATTGTTCTGTAGATGTTCCCTTTCCGTAAGGCCTTTTGTAATTGGTCAAGTGGTTCAAGGGTTGGGGAGCTCTAAACAACCAGATTGATTGTTTTAACATTGTTATTATGCAACAACACCAATCAGCAAACGTGAACTGCAAGACGTAGACTGAAGCTTAAAGAGTTTGTTTAAATATTGGTTTGTGCAATCCGTAATAGATAAAGATACAAAACATTAAAACAAGGTAATCTAAATTGCATGGTACGCCAAAGCACCACGAATTAGAAGACAAAAACGAACTCGTTTGATGCTGTTAGTAAGGTTTCACTAATCCGAAGCCAAAATAGCAAAGGAGCACAAATAAACTTTCTTGTAAGGTTTCACATACCGCAGTATTGCTGTTGTGTTTAGTCCACGTGAAACCTTACTGCTGTGGTCAACCATTATACGCGTAAATACAATTAAAGCCAGAGCCCAAATTTCAAACCTTTTCATGCCCAAACAAATAATGTAAGGCTAAGCGCTCGACTACTTTCTTGGCTAATTTCTTCATTCACGTCGTCTACTTTCCATTCATCAGCCTTCTAATAATACATGTACCATTTTTCAAAATTTTCAAGCGCTTCTCTAGACATGGAACTTTATTATTACTTTCCAGGACATTTTCAGGTTTTCAAAGAGTCGTACGAACCGTGAGTCACCTGAACATATAAGCATACTGCCCGTAAAGCATACTAAGACGATTAGTTTTTAAACATTTTCCAACGATGTCGTTGAGCCAAGTAGAATGCACCAATCATTAGCTGATCTATCGTGTGTAAAAGTACAAATTGTTAAAACATTTGAATACAGCAGTAAGGTTTCACGTGGACTAAACAGTACAGCAACACTTCAGTACTTGAAACCTTACAGGAAAGTTTATTTGTGACCCTTTGCTGTTTTGAATTCGGATCAGTTAAATCTTACCTTAAGCATCAAACAAGTTCGTTTTTGTTTTCTAATTCAGTATTATATGTTGAGTGCAATTTGCACCTAAGAAAAAACGAAAAGAAACTGCTAAACGAAAGTTGCAATGTTGCAACTTGTTGCAAGTTGTTCATTTGTTTATATTTAGTTACCATATCGTAACTTTTACTTTAAACCAATTTTACTTCCCGTAATGGTATTTACCCTTAGGGCAGGCAATCAGTGATTCGAATTGAATTTGTGTACACACCTCTTTCCATTGAAAAAAAAATTGGTGGCCGCATTTCGAATGATTTTAATTAAATTTGCATGAAACTATCCTCAACGATATCAAGCATTTAAACGTTGTTGGTTTTTTTTTTACCATTTACCATCAGCGTCGTAACCTAGCTCACCTCAATAATTGCAACTCGCTATTTGCCCAAAAGTGTTATACGTACCCATCGAGTTCTTTAATTCACGTCTCTTCCACCAGGGACCTTTTGTTGCCTTCCTCATTAGCCACAAGAGACTATACTGGCCAAAACATCAGCCTGATCATTTTCTCTTTGGTGTTCCATCACTGAAGGTCTAACCTTAAAGGTAAACGTTACAGCGCTGTGGTGTTACAAATGGCTTACATCGAATCAACTAATTCGTACATCTCCATGAACTAAAATGCTCCCACTACGTATCAAAATCGACTGGGAAATTAACACCGTGCAAACAGAAATTCGCAAAATTATACACTATAAACTCTCTAGTGCTTCGCCTACACTGTGTATTGAGTGGGTTAACCCAACCAGTATAGTCAACCGTCCTTGGAAAAATTACAAACCGGTAACGATTAAAGTTAGCAGCAATTACTCTGAAAGTCCCTATTGGCTTTCTCTCTTGTTTCACAAAGGACCTTAAGTGATTTTTGATATCCATTAATATTTGAACTCCGTCCACTCAGCCCAGTTCTTCGATTTTAAAGGGGTTGTTTCCTTCCCCTACCGATCCAGGCAGCGATTTTGGACCGAAGTCCCCTTGTCTATTAATTTAAAGGTACATTCCTCCATTTGGCTTTCCTGTATGGCTCAATTTTGTAACATTACTTCAAGCGCGTGTAAAGGTTGCAAAGGTATTCATTTTCTTATTTTTCCCTTGTGAGAAAAGGTTTTGCAACATTCACTCTAACCTATATAAATGTTGCAAAAGCTATTTCGTGCAGGATGATCGAATATAGTGAGGATGCTCGAATATACTATGTCCTTTTAACGCGGAGAGTATGACTACTGAAATGCATCTTCCGTTCGTTATGCTTCAAATGACCTCCATACTTCTATTAGAATTGAAGCAAGTTGAGATCAACACAAAGTGTCTGTGCTGGACACTGCTGAGTTGTGTCAGTGGCATAGGCAATTACCATGGAAGCATCAGAAAATGAGCAGAAAATCATGTAACATTGTATATCACAATGTATCCGCAGCAATTAAAGAAATAAAACAATATGCTTTAATTCTTATCTCTGGTAGTTTAGGACTGAATTGGTTGCACACAACAACAAAAAACTATCTTTCTACCGCTGTTATATCTATCCATATCGTTTGTGACTATCTATACGAATAAGGAACGCCACCTATTTGCTCGGAGTGGGATAGGTGAATTTTGCCTCTTTCTCGTTCAGGTGATTGCAAGCAATGGAGAAATTCCCCCCTCCCCCCACCACTCTTCTGACAACATATGTTAGACTCTCCATAATTTGCTTGTCATGGATACTCGAACATGTATAGATCACGAGTAAATGGATACATGTCATGTTTAAGAGTATGTCCCTTTAAAGGTATCCTGCCGGGTATGAAACCAAAGTCTCGAGTGATGGTCTTATCGCAGGATTAGGCCTTACGGGAAGACGGCCTTGCACCTGCTCAGTTTGTTTGTCTGCCTCCGACCTGACCGCTTCTTTGGTCTTTACTGAGCATGCGCGCGGCCGATGACGAAGAAAGGCTGTTGGAAAATGGCCGACTGGCCGTCGCTCGCACCGGTGATGATAATTTATTGTTGGTCTTGAATTATTGACGAGCCCCGTTGCCTAGGTGATGCCGCGAGCTCGTGGGTAATGCATCAACATCTAGCAAACGGCAAGAGTCGCACGGAACGACGGACGAATGGACGATACAAAAGATGGGGAAACGCCATAGAAGACTTAGAGCGGGAAAAAGCCAACGTCACTTCCGTTTACGGCACTTGATAAAACAAAAATGGGCACAGGGCGGACTAATCTTAAAATGGGATTTTAATTGTAGGATCTTTGGGACGAATTGGAATGTTCGTCAGCCCCCGTCCGACGTTTTTAAGTCAGATAAACTAAACTCTTTATGTCCTCAAATTCACCTGCTATGCCCTCGCAAAAGTGGTTGATCATTTTTAATTAGTATGTTTTTTTCTGGCTGACGACATACATTTTACAAAATGCACTGCAAGGCTTTTTGTGAGTGGAATTGCCATCAATTTGATGGTTCAGGTCATCTGTGAAGATCTAGATATAGTTGTAGTTTCGCGAAATGTAATGGGGGGGGGGGTGAGGCTTAATTGCGCATCGACAGCTAGGTCATTAGCGCCAACCTCAGCCACAGTGCAGTGGTCCAAGTTGCCACTGCGCTTACATTACAGAGATGGTAAACAAACCTCAAATCTATATCTTATTCTTTATCTGTATCTCCTGAAAAACCCGAACAGGTGGACAGAATAATCCCACAATTGACACATTTTCCACTTTCTACTTTCTACGGCGAAAACGTGATGGGTTCTTCTAACCTTACGGGGTTTGTATGATAACAGGATTCCTCCATCGAAGTTGTACTTCTCGTCTTCTCTCTCCTCTTCCTCGGGGTTGTGTATCCTTTGGTTAATTCTCCTTAATAATTCAAATCTAATCAGATCAGTGTAAAGCTTTTCAAAACCTAAGGGAGTACTGTTGAAATGTTTTTCGTGCCTTGCTAATCTGAAATACAAAACTTTCCCATGTCCGCGGATTGATGTTTCATGTTTAGATATACTCAGATAAATGTCTTTTTTTTTTTAACTTTCATGTTTAACTTTCACATGTGTGTTTGTAGCTAATTTAGATGCTGTTTACAAATGATGGGTCTCCCGTGATTGTAAAGCATAGTTTTAGAAGATTAAACCAAAGTATTCTGTTATCAACAGTGCTTGAACCAAGAGCGTCATAAAGAAGAACCCGTAAAGCTCGATATATTACAGCATGTTCATCTCTCGTTGTTCTGGTTCGCGATCCCAAGCGTCCACTTGATGGGTTCCTGATATTGTTCATGATATGACGTCACAAACTGTGGCATCTTGGGTAATCTCGCCCGTTTATACTCTTCGACCAGAAATGGATCTGCTACAGCTCTATCGCGTTGCATTGAGTGGACTGACTCAATAGTAGATGATCTCTAGGACCGAAACAAGTAAACGGGAATTACATAATTCTGTTACGGTGTTTGTGAGTATCACGATTCCGAATTCACCAGCGTGTGTTTCTTGCGTACGCTGCCAAGTGGACGCTTTACATGTGCGTACACCTCTAATGTGTACGCCGCCCGGAATAGTGTTAACTTCATTGCGCTAGCACGAACGCCCTGGAGTCAGCAGTCGTGATACAGTCGTGGTTGCAGTTTCGGGGCAGTTTGTTTTATCGTTTGGTATCTGACTCTAAGTAACGCTAATCAGAGATTGCCATGAATGAGGCTCTTTTCAGGCGTGATTTTTCGTTTTTGAATTGTCTAGCCGCAGGATGTTTATCTGGTGGCGAATTATCTTCCCGTTCCGCGACGAAATGCTGGCGTTTGACAAGTTGACAGCTAATTGTTGCCTTTTGCTGATAGAAGGAAAAGAAGGAAAGGGGGGGGGGGTGGCAGGAGGGTGTTTTTAGCTTGCGCGAGCATCAATATTACTTCACCGATAAGGACGCGGCAAGTGACAACATTCTTTGTATTGTTTTAGATATTTAGAACACGGCAAGTCTTTTCACCGGCTAAAACGAAGTTATTACAGTGTAGCAAAGCGGTGGAGTGAAGCAAATATAACGGATGGAGAACTCTGCCATTCCAAATCTACTTATATTACTTTTTTTCACACGATTTTAAGCGATTTATTTCATACAGTACAAGAAATTTATTTTAGAACTTTTGACCAAAGCAAATTGATGATCAACAGCTTTTGGTGGTAATGTGCTGAAGGGCCCCGGTTGGTACAGAGCTGCTTCACTATTCAACATATAATACCACATTCAGGGAAGCTGTTAATTAGGGAAGCTGTTTTAGTATACGTATAATGTACATTTGTTTGCGAAGAAACCAAACAGGTCAGAAGTTGGGCTTTCACCACTGAAACTCTGCCTAGAGCAGTAAAAGTATAATAAACAAAAACGGAACGTTAAATGTTTAGAGTAAGGATCTAAAAGTCAAAACCTAGAAGGAACACGGACAAGCTTTGACAGTCAGGGTCTAGGGGTAAAATTTGTCAGTAAGAGGCTGGAAAGCATTAGACCCTTACTACCCGGTGGTTAGATTAGTTCTAGTCTCTTCGGACTGAACTTGTGTATGAACGGTTGTAGCAGGTTTTCTTTGTTCTTAGAATATTGTTTTGGAACTTTAATAACACAATTTTCTTGTGAAGTTTGGCATTTTGTGTTTTGATGCTTTAGAATTTTTATTATATTTCGTAGATTTATGGTAGAGGATTACCATAATGCTGTCTGCTACGAATATGCTGGCATGTTACTAAATTGAAAAATAATTTTCAACGTAAAGCAAAGCAGGAAACGTATAACCATACTACCACTTGATCATCACATGAGTCATTGTAGGATGATTTCCAGTTTTTCGTGAAAATGTATTTATTGCTGACCACTGGGTAGTAAGGGTCTAATGCTTTCCAGCCTCTTACTGACAAATTTTACCCCTAGACCCTGACTGTCAAAGCTTGTCCGTGTTCCTTCTAGGTTTTGACTTTTAGATCCTTACTCTAAACATTTAACGTTCCGTTTTTGTTTATTAATTCGTGTTACTTTTAGAATTACAGCTAAACTGTAAAACAGTGCAGTTGACGGTCAAAGCTGATAACACAAGAGACCCTAGGCTGACCCTTACTAATCTGGCTATCGTCAATGGTAACAATAGAAACAAATCCTTTAATCTTCAGTCTATATCTTGCAGCTGGCGATTGCTAATTGGTATTGTTGCATAATAACAATGTTTACAACAATGTAAAGCAATCTATCTGGTGGTTTAGAGCTCCGTAACCCCTGAACCACTTGACCAATTAGAAAAGGCCTTATGAAAAGGGCACATCTACAGAGCAATACCTGTAAAATGAGCGAAGAACCAGCTTTATAGGACAAATGGTTTGACCTGTAGAGAGGACAGACGAAAGTATCCCCAGAACAACAACAACAACAACAACAACAACAACAAGAAGCTGAACAAGAAGTTGTCTATTTGGCCCCTGTCTGCATCTCGGGTTTGGCTGGACCGAATTTCACAATTTTTGGACTGCAGACAGGCCTTTACTAGTCAAAGCTAGATTCCAAATTTGGTTTAAATATGTTTACTTTTGACGGAGTTATAAGCTCTCAAAGTTGAGAGTTTAACACAGAGGTCCTAGGTCGACCCTTACTAACACTGGCTATCGCCAGTGTTAATATAATTTAAAATCTGGTCAAATATTTCGTAAGGCCAAGGCTGCGGAGCTTGCTTTTCAACAAAGTCGGGAGACCATTCTATGCTTCAACAATACGGTGAGTTAAGGTGTTACGGTGAGTTAAGGTGAGTTGCGTGAGTTAAGGTGTGCTCTTATGACGATCAGTTTAAGTCGATGGACGTACTGCGAAGTTCGAAAAATTTCGAACCATCGATATCAACAAAGCCTTTAGGAACTGAGAAAATTAATGTAAGGTCTGTATACGAAGGCGCCTCTACTAGAGTGATTCAAGTCTGGTGGCTACGAAATGCTACCGATAGGTAATTTTGTCGAGACCTTTAAATGATTTTGTAAATCGGCGCTGAACTCCCTCAATACCGTCGATATCTTTTACCAGGTGCGAGGAACCCCCCGGGCCCCCCCCCCCCCCCCCCCCGGGGGGGGGGGGGGGGGGGTGCTTAATCCCTGTCAGTATATGCCGGCCAGGGTAGTGTAAGAGATTACCATGCTTCTTCCGTGGCTATATGGTATCCAATCTAGCCTGTTCCAGACATTATTTCGACTCTCTGTGGTGGTCGGGTCGAGGTGTGCCAGTTCGAATCCCCGGGTTTCCCCTCCCCTTACTATATTTGTTTCTCTTCTAAAACAGCAAGTGAGGTTCAGAATTGACCCAGTTCATCTATATGAGTATTATTTTGCTTCAGATGGCTTAAGGCCCCAACAATTATTTTAACAAAGTATTGAACCGAAAGTCAGATTTAAGTTTTGTTAGGGAATTTATACTTTCAGAAATGTCCTCTTAATTTCTGTAATAATATAATCGAGTGACTTGTTATATTCTTTTAGTCTAACGGGAACGTTCTGTGCACGACGATGATCATCATTTCCATTTTTTAAGTAATCACTATCTTTACAGTCCTGATTCAGCAGAACAGAGCTGGGAAAATCGCCTCGATGCATTGATGAGTCTGCAAAAGTCCCTGATCAGTCCGATGCCTCAGTAGTGGCGTCATGTTAAGGGATCAGGAAACTCGGCGCATGTTAAAATACGATTTTGAGAGAACTGTGGCAACAGCACTGTGAGTTTAGGAAAATACTCTTTATTTGGTAGGATATCGTAAGTATGGGGAGGGGGGAGTGTAATTGGACTAGAAATAGATGTCATTTTTCGTTTTGATTGTGTCGTTGAACAAAAATGTCTGCAAAATCAAGCCATTGTTACTGGCCACCCAATCTATCTTTTGTTTCTTACTGGTCTAACCTAAACGGTAGATGCCAATTCAAACGTAATTTAAGAAAACTGAATGGCAGTTTTGCGATCATCCTCCACTGAACAAACAAACCTTCCTATTTAACAAACGAACTTGAGTTCTCGGCACCAATTTGTTAAATTCTGTTAAACGTTTAGTGTTTTCGTGTAGATTGGCCTAGGAAGGTACATTTCTTTCGTCTATACTTCGCTTTCAACTGCCCGTGTAGGGTATTTTATGAAGGGGAGGGCTAAAGGGAAAAGGTGAAAATAAGTGGACCGACCTAATTTAGATTTGTGAAAATTACCCTTCCAATAAACTAATGTCATACTGATAATTTTATAGATTATTTCTAGCTGTAAGCTGTTCGTGGACGTGACAATAACGTCACCTGAGTTGCACCACATTCCGGAAACAGGTGTTATTGATACCACATTATAAATATAAAGTGTACGCGACGTGGAACCGAACCACTAAATAATAAAGGTGTGTGGTTGCCCCCACATCATAAAATCCCTTTTAGTCACTGACATACAAACTGGCCTGCATTCGTGTAATCCTTTCCTGAATGATAGCTATTTCCCATCGTGTCATCAAACGGAACCAGTCAGACTTGATCTCTAATTCTCTAAACAACCCTAAAGATTTACCAATTAATTAATTTGTTCTAAACATTAGAATAAAAACCATAACTAATCACGAATTTTACAGGTTTTGAGTTTTCGACATTCTACATTGTTCATTGAATCGTAACTAATTAAGCACATAAAAAAAAACCTGAAAGCTTTAAAGAGTAGAATGACGGGTTCCATCCAAACCGAAAAAATAAACTTTAAAATCGGTAAAATTACAGATATAATAATTCTGTAATTTATCGTGGTATGGGTCTGTCAACTGGTAAATCTCAGGCTTGTGACATCTCTCCCTACCCCACCCCTCCCAATAATCGGCTGTCCCTGAAATATGGAGTCAACGTTAGCCAAGAAGAGCACAAACATGTATTAATAAATTCACAATGTTTCCAGCCAAGTCAGGACCTTATCAAGAAAGTCACTTAAAATTTAAGTCATCAAACCTACAAGAACAAACACTGCAACAACCATCCAGGATACCAGATAAAACCGGTGGGATGGAAAATAAAAAGGGGAAAAAATACAATTTTGACTAAATAATAAAAAAAAATTAAAACTACAGCGCCATCAGTTACACTGTCGGCAAAATGGAGCGAAGCGATTGCAAACAACCTGTGTTGCATTGAAGACAACGTTGTGGCTCATCTCGTTTCTTTGTCCATTTGCTTTCGTAACACATCGCTGTTCGTGTATTCGCGTTGACTGCGGATGCAAAGAGCTGTTTCCGACTTGGGGCCGATGCCTTTTAGGCCGATGCCCTGTTCGTGCTTCGAAAACTACTGGTAAGCGAGTAGGTGAGCACAGTGGCCTGGCTACAATCCCAAATAAAGAAAGTTCTGTATACTGGCTATTTCTACGGTGGTGTCAGTTTTTTTCCGGTAGCGAAAAATTGTAATTTCAATTTTTTTTTAAAGTTTAAAGTATATTTTTGTATTTATAAGCATTAGGGAGGACATGATTATGGAAAGGTGGATCACAAAGTGAAATGTCCATAATCGTACACTCCCTAATGCATATAAATACAAAGAACATTTTGAACATTTAAACAAATTTAAATTACAATTTTTCGCCTCCAGGAACATATTGACACCCCAGTATAAAAAGCCAGCGTACGAAACTTTTCTCGCTCGGATTGTAGCCAGGCCACTTGCACACCGATGCTCCTTAAACCTTTACATTAATTTGTTTTATTTTTTTATTCAAAATTGTATTTCCTCTCCTTTTTATTATCCATCCCGCCGGTTTTGCCTGGTACCCATTATGGTTGGTGCATGTTTGTTCTTGTAGGTTTTATGATTTAAATTTTAAGTGACTCTTTCGCAGGCCCAAAATTTCGACAGTTTGTTAATCAAGTTTGTGCACCTTCTTGGCTATACGCGAATCAACGTAAATTCTGGTGCTATATTTTTTGATTTCCAGAAATATAGTTGCAGATCAGTGGTCAACAAGAAAAAGTTTCTGTCAAAAATCATATATCTTGGCGTGAGGCTGGATGTAGGCTGGAATTTGGAGGCTAAGGAAGAAGCCTACAGTTGGCAGTGGAGTGGGTATCTATAGAGCTGGTCAATTTAGTTCGGATGGATCTGACGAAGTGGAACCTCATCGGTTCTCCGTAATAGGTAACTATGCAACAGACTTGGTTGGATTTTCATTTCTCTTTTTTATGCTACTCTGGACTCCGTGCTGTGCATTTGGTTTAGGGATTAATCTATTCTCCGAGTATGAAATGGACAGGTTCTTTGCAGCAGTAACTTCTTCCTCAGTAAGTCCCAATATGTATATGTATGTCTGGGCCTACTTGCAGCAGAGTGTGTAAGTGTGTCGTCTTGTGTTCGGAGGACTGATACTGGAGCAGTTCCAGTCTCTCCCCCTGGAAATTGTCTGTCTTCTTCGATACTATGTTTCTTCAGTAGTCATGGTCTGGAGGGGTGAAGCCTGTAGCTATTCACTACTTAGATTCGATTCTGTGTGTTTCTTGGTGGAACTGGTGTGGATTTCAGTCGCCGTGGACGTTGGCGTGAACTTGGGAGTAAACAGGCTGGTTCTGTGGTCAGATTCCCATGCGGCTTTGGTCTTCTGAGAAGCTAGCCTTTGGTTCTTGCAGGGCTGCTCAGAGGTCTGATGGAGCATATGGCCCTAACCTTTCGTGGGCCTCCTGACAGCTTTCTGTGGAACAAGCGCACTTAGGCTCCTTGGGCAATCGGAGGAAGAAAAAGGAATTTTTTCTTTTTGTCACCTTTTGTGGCTTTTTTTACGTTTTAATCCGTTCCTGCATTCATGTCAGCTAGTAGTATCATGTGATACAGCCCTGTCGGTAGGGTCCCTCATAAACCAGGACCTGTGTGCAACTGTACATAAGCTATGCATGAGCTGGTGGGCTGGGCCCCCTCTAGTGCAGGCCTAGGACAGAATTCACACTGACTTCCCCCACCCTGCCTGTCTGGTCATCCCTGCTTGAATTTATCGCATGTTCTGGTCTTGGAGATAATAGTTTTTCTTGAATCGGTGTACGTATTTCTTGGGTTCTTGGTCACGACGTGTGGCCTGGCTTGTCGAAGGTGGAAAAGCTTTTCACACTTTCGATGTTGGCGATAGCCATCTCGTATGGACAGCTTTAGTCTGCAATTGGTGGAATTTCCCTGTGCTTATGCATCTTTGCTAACTAGGCTGCATACAGGACACGTTCTATCGAATGATCACTCTTATATGAAATGGATCTCAGGCTTTCGCCAATGTGTAAATGTGTGATAGGCAGTTGAACAATTTTTGTTGGCTTGTTCATTACATGAGGTGCAACTCGGTCTATTCCGTGGTATTTTGAGCCCAGAGTAATGTGTTGCATGTAAGACCACACTTTTTTTTAAATATTCTGCTGCGTCGTTATGTCATTCTTCTAATTGGGTGGACCGTTATTAGGAAATTACGTTTCAACAATTCCATTGTAATAGTTGAATCATCAAAAACTCAACTTGAATCGCCCAAAATGTTTAATCAAAGTATACCTTCATGAGGTAAGTTTGGCATGTCGAAATGGCAGTTCTGATTTTTGAGTTGTGCTAAAGATGTTCACGATTGTTATTCAGACGAGAGCAAATCGAGACAGAAGTTAAGCACAACCGTAAACTATCGGGCCCTACCAACAACAATATTGGGGAGGGGGGGGGGAGTAGACAAAATTGCCGACACGACCGGTCCATTCTTCTAGGTCTGTTCGGGAATCGGCCAAGCTAATCGCATCGTTGTATGATGGATTAGGATATCTAGTGGCGGCTAGTGGTAGTTTTTAAAATAGTAATTTTAATTTTTTCGTAGATTTTTTAGTAGATTTGTGTGACAAATTTGTATTATCTGTAAGTGTATTTTTAGATGGTTTCAAAGTTATCACTCAGCTACAGTTAAGTTGTTATACGTATTTCTCTGTGCTTGGAGGAAAAAAAACACGTTTGTGTATCCAGAAAGTGTTGCAAGGGAAGGAACGTTGGCATTTCTGTATTGTCGGTGGCGTTTTCGTCGGCCATATAGTCCAACCCAGCCGCGTATACTATTTTTGTCCAAGATACAGCTGGAGCCCTGGCGCGGCTTAACGTCCACTTAACTTGTAGAGAGCATCTTGGTTTAGATGTTTTGCAGGAACTTTAAAGAATTATTTACTGTTGATTCACAGGAGTTAGTGTGAATTTGACCAGCG
>JAHWFP010268511.1:34455-53561 GCA_023313725.1 Lithobius niger
TCGATCGAATTGGTACTTAGACTTGAATATTGAAGGCTTCATTAGGTCTGGAACATATACTACGTCGAATTTACAAGCATCCTGAGAGCATGTTTTCTGAGCATATGGCTTTAACAGGCATCGTGCAAATATGTTTCTTCAGCTGATAATTTTACCGAGCAACCTCAGAGCATGCTTCGTAAGTCGATGGCTTAATTGGCATTCTGCGAGCGTGTGTCATCAGCTATTGCCTTTAAGTTTACACCATCTAGCCTAAAAAGTGATTCAAGGAAGGTTTTGTGGGGGAAACAGGATTTATCTTGTTGCCCGAAATCCTAGTAGAAGGCAGACTTTTCTGCGTTACTCAGATTTAGAACCAGTTCTCCACACATCCACTCCTTGGGTCTCTCTTGAGGATATAACGCTCTTTGCTGGTTTGATTCTTTGCGTTCCATCTCATCTGACAAAGAACCGGCAACATTTATCACACTGTTTGCACGGCAGCAACGCTCTATGATGCGAGTCCTGCATCGCTGTTGCGCAAGCAGCAATTGGTTGCATGGTATAGCAAAGCTTTATCGCTAATTCTATCAGTTATCGAATGGAATAAGCAGAGCATTGCTGACACTCAAATAAACAGAAACGGTCTTTTCTAGATGTACTTTTCCAGCAAAAGGCAACTTTATCCAATCCCCTGTTACTAACCTATTGTAAAATGTGGTGACTAGGGAATTTCTGTTCTAATATTTATGCTTTAAGTTTATTTGCTTCAGTCTGTGAACGGTGTATCAGTGCTCAGAGATGCAACATAAGCAGCTTGAATGTTCACTATGTCATCACTGCATAAGCCTACAGCTCAGTCACTCCTGCAGAACATCGTACAGGTTGTCCTGTAATGATCTGACTGATAGGAAAATTTATAAAAAATGAAAATTTAATAAAAAAAAAATCAATGGGCACAGATTGAAACAAGCGGTGTTCATCACTTTGTATAGAATGACTCAAAAAGCTCTTTTTTTTTTGTAGTGCTGTACTTGCGATAACATTAACAGAGGGCGCTTCAGTGTGGTTGATTCCAAAATGATGTCCCCTGTAGAAAAAGTACAGTGTGTGTAGTATAGTTGGCCGAATCAAAATCGCCCCTAACTGTTCAACGACAATTCAAGACTTGAACAATTCGTGATCCCACAACTAGAAAACAGGCAACCAATAGTTATTTCTCAAATAGATGGTAAGACAGGTCAGGAAAAGATTTTGACATTGTAGTACTGTCTGTCGTTTCCATGATGCTAAGTTGGTCTCCTTCTCTACGTTATTTTCAAACGTAATAGCTTAGTTGTTGTCTTTCTCCAGGGTCCGTTTATAAGTCGTTTTGATAACCAAGCTTGCTTGTTAGCTTTGTTGCTTGTTATCGACTCCATATAGAGCCAAAACGTTACAGGGAGTTGCTTTCTGGGTAAACTTTTTTTTTGGCTTTTTATTAATTCATTCTCACCATCATCATCATTGTGGTACTGGGAAAGATTAAAATTTTACTAGGACTACAATTCGAATGAGAAGACGATTTCATGGAAATGCACCAGCTGGACTACACTGAAATACAATGTTGTAAATTCTAATGACTGTACCTGCAAGTACTGTAGTACATTCAGTACCTGCGGAGACCAAACAACCTATAGAATTCCCAACATATCGTTGATATTTCCTTAACTATCTTTTTCTCTGTGTTGAAAAAGGACTAAGTCCAGAGGACCAACAAAATAGGTAGAGATCTGAATATATTTTAGGTACGCAAAAATCATATTTTTCAATACTATTAATATTTTCGAGTTAACACGGAATGTTAACGTAAATTATGTATGTTAACTGCCCATGAAGTCAAGCATTTGCTAGTTTTCACTACAACATCAAAACTACAAAAAGCAGAATTAATTAAAGTAAGCACAACGATTTCAAATATGATTTGTGTGAACAGTCTGTGACTCAAGCGACACAAATGGAGCACAGCGGGCAGAACGGGTATGATGTTCTGGTGTGTCCCTTCCCTCAGCCTCAACTTCTAACCTGTCCAAGAACAATTGTGTGTTATCGCGCATCACATGTCATCCCAGGACATCCAGAACTTCTGTAGATTCTTGTTCACCAATTAAGCGCTCGCACTATGACTTTCCCGTCCATAGTGATATTTGCATCTTTCCTGGTCTTATTTCTGTCACTGTATTTTTCCAGTGGCGACCACAGATGGCACCTCTTGCTAAACTTTGTTTACTAATCTAGAAACACGCTAGTGTATCGCACGAAGTTAGGCAACACACATCACAACAAACATCACATCAATTCAATTGTCGAAGTTGTAAACCATTGTAACGCGACGCCATAGCGTCAGTGTCTTATATCTTGAAGTATAGTTGGGCACATTTCAGGTAGTTGAGGAAAAATAATAATGCGGTACAAAAGCTTAAATTATGTTGAAATCGAGAGCAATGACCCACCTGACAAAAATTAACTCGTGTAGGAATGCCAGCTAAGCTGCTTTCAATGCAAAATCTGACCCCCAATAACGTTGAAAATGTGTTACTATAGTCTGTGCCACATTATGTTTTCAGAAAACTGGCTATATGACGCCATGTTTCTAGCCATTACGAGTGCAAAAACACGTAAATATCCCAATTGTAGACTTAACAGTAAATGTGTAGAATCTACAAGTGTGATAGCGACATGTTTTTGCACTCGTAGTGCAAGGAAACGTGGCGTCATACAGTCAGTTTCCAGCAAACATAATGTGGAACAGAGTATAGTTACTAGCTAGCTAGCTAAGGGCGTCAGGAAGGATTAAAGTTCGAGGGGTGTAAACCAGAAATTTACTGACATAAATTTCCATCTAGCAAAAAAATCATGTAATTTTTCCGACTGATTTGCCAACTGCCAAACTTGGGGGAGGGGTGACACTCCTCCGCCCCCCCCCCCAATAAAAACGTCCGTGTAGCTAGCTGCTTGCTACTAGCTAGCTAGTCCGCTCATCCCCATGTTAAATTCCATAGGGTGATTATTCTTCGATACCGAGATAACGGGAAGGCTTCCAGCTATGAAATTGGAATAATGGGTGCAGTACAATACGAACTGCTTACCTTTAATGGTTTGAAGCCTCGGGGCGTAACGAGGATGGCGTGGGAGGGCGCGTAAGTACAAAAATATTGTTATAACCATTGCTAGTATTGTCGGCATCGTCTCTCATTGGACGGCCAAAGTTCGGAAAATGACAACGTGTATACTGACGTGCGTGCCTAGACACACACTAGTGTATCACTATAAATCTAAACAACGTTGCAAAGAAATTGTATTCACGTTTAATTCACGAAAATAAACCAACTGTAAAAACAAAGCAAAATAAACAAACCCCAAAACTGGTAAAGAGCCCACCAAGTTGAGATTGGTTCGGCCCTTCAAAGGAGTGATACCAAAACACCAAAACTAAAAAAAAAAAACCAATTACAACAAAATTAAAACCAAACCAAAAACCTATAAAGAGGTGACTTAAGTTGAGAATGGTTCGGCCTATAGGCAAAAGGTAGTAGCAAAGTGTTGAAAACCAATTTCTTGTTGACGTGGCACTTTATTACACATATACACGGTAGTAGAGTTGAGTCTAATACACAATTAAAAAAAAGGAGCGATATCATATCAAAAACCAAAACTGGTAAAAGGGGCGCCAAGTTCCGCATGGTTCGGCCCTTCAAAGGAGTGACATCAACACACCAAAACATTCGACAACTTAATCGCACCGAATAATACTTTGGACGTTAATGAAAACTAGAACATTGCTACCGAAATTATTAAGCGGTGCGATTAATTTGGTGAATGTTTTGGTGTGTTGATATCACTCCTTTGAAGGGCCGAACCATTCGGAACTTGGCGTCCCCTTTTACCAGTTTTGGCTTTTGATATGATTTTGGTAACTCATCAGTTTGTTTTTCATAGATGTAGACCCTCTCATCGTCGTGGGGTAGATAACTTAGTTTGGGTTCATGCTCCCTAAAATCAAAACAAGCGGCTACAGCGAATACCTAGTCGCATCCGGTCTTCTGTACTGTTCTGCCACTTCCAATGTTGAGGCCCACACCTCTACCACACACTGTAACAGCGATCTCTAACATATAATATAAAAGCAGTAACCATAACAATTGCCGGTCAAAAATGTGTTAGTTCTTAGGCCTACTTTACATTATAGGCGTAATTGGCAGCTTTTAGACCTAATTTGTACCTGTAGTTTTAAATTTCGTAATAGCAGCTATCGGAGATTTGGATTGTATAGTAAGCCTATTATATTCATTTTTGCAACACGGTGCGCTTCCGGGCATACAGCTAGTGTTACAACGTAATGCGCAACGTAGCATATATAGATCAGTGGTAGTAGGGGGGGGGGGGGGAAGCCGCTGTTGACGATGCCAACAGTGCTCGTAGAAACTTGACGTTGCCGTGGTAACGTGATTTTAGACCTAATTTTATTAACTACAGTTTTATTATTTTTTAAGTAGCAGATAGACCTAATGGTGAATGTGGTTCGACGGTAAGCCTATTCATTCATGCAACAATGCGACGAGACTATTTTAAACGAAGCTAAAATCCTTTTGTTTTTACAGCGCATGTTATCTAGGATTTCAATTCGACGATCAAATTTTATTATTTCATTTAGATAATTCGAAGAAGCCCACTAGCTATAAGGAAGTAACGATGTTTTAATTTGCCGTGTTTTTTAACTAACTTTTGACACTGAATCTAACTTTGTAAACAGTGGTCGTGTTTATCTGGTATCGTTGCGAAGTTGATAAAAGCGACGGACGGACGGACAAAGTCGTTGCAATAGTCTTCTCAGCCGGTACGGCTGTACAGAAGACTAAAAAAAGATCTAAAGTGAGTAACAACAATGTGTCAATTGTTGCATTCTATTTTTAAACAATTCTGGGGTCTCGAAGTCTGCATTTAAGAAATAAATGAGTCACTTAATCATGTGAGGCTTCAAACTTAGAGATTTAGTGTCATTTCTTAACTCTCGCTTCGTATTCATCCCTAGTCACAAGGCCGTCTGGGTGAGAAGCTGCAAAATTTCATTTGCCTCACAAACATCGCTATAAGCTTAGGGCGCGTTTATGCCACGACTGGCCTTTGCATTCTCGCAGCTAGAATTTAATCGCGATGGCAAAGATGTTGTCGCCATGGTACCAACACTACCTAGATTAGCTAAATGCGATATCGTTTGAGTAAATGTTTGCAATCTTATAATCCATGACAAGATATAGAATTCCTCCTGACGAAATAATTTTCCGAGTCACTTCTGAACTCACGTTATTGACTTTGTTCGTTGCGAGCCGGCAGAGCTAAAACCGCCGCCATGTTGGTATTTAAGATGATTTCTAGCTTCTAGCTGCGAGAATGCAAAGGCGAGTCGTTGCGTAAACCCGCCCTTATTTTACCAAATCACCGCTAAGCGACGTTAACTTTCCAGCCAACACGAGAATTGGTGGGAGTCAGGAAGCAAGAAAAACAGTTTCTACCCAGCTAGCTACGGCTTGAAACAATGTAACTCTTTTCATGCTTTAAGGTTGTTTCAACACTGCTTTTTGCCTAAAGGGGTTTGTTTGGACCAATCACATCACGAGTGGTATTCATAACACGTGTTTGCTAGGATAAAAGATGCACACGTAAATTTAGTGTAGGTATGAACGTATTTACGTATTTGTGAACTTTTGGCTGCATGGGGTTGCAACCAAGGAGGACTGACGTAATATGAGGCAATGTCAAAACGTACACACCAGCTTCCCGGACGGGCTCTTCTTTATGTCACTCCTGGTAAAAAATATCAAACGCTGTTCGAGTGCTGAGGTGAAACAACATCGTGTAGCATTTCAGTACTAGAACAGCGTGTGATATCCTGCTTAGTTTGTTATCCAGCAATTGCCTAACAATAACAATAAGCGCAACAGTCTCCATTTTGATAATAATAGCCTGAAAATGCCATATTCCTTTAACAGTTGTTCGCTTAATGATGTAGGGGTAACGAAAAGTCTCGGTGTTTGGATCTCTGCATGACCTAAAGGCAACCACTCATTGCAATCATATCGCCTCAAGTGCGAAACAAAAGAGCTCAACTCATCAGACGTTGTTTCGTATCTAAAGATAGAGCAACCTTAATTCGGGCTTTCTTGGTTTTTGTCCGTTCCATTCTAGAGTACGCCAGCCAGGTCTGGTCACCCTATCTCATCAGGGATATTAAACTTATTGAATCGGTCCAAAAGATGTTCACCAAATACATTCCAGGATTGTATGATGTGCCATACATGGAACGTCTTAAAGTTCTCAAACTATAGTCATTGGCGATGAGGCACTTAAAGGCTGACCTTTATCTCACATACTCTATTCTGTACAACCAAACTGCAGTGGAGCCCGAGAGGTTTTTTTTACTTTAAGCCATAATATCTTTACAAGGGGCAATCCTTTAAAACTAACGCATGGCTCATTTAATGGATAAAATGACAAACATTTTTTTTCTAACCGTGGTGTGCTCATTTGGAATTCTCTCCCGTCTAGGGTGGTCTCGGCACATCCTTGCGTAGTTTTAAGAGAGTCTCAGGAAGTCAATCTCTCCAAGTTCATGAAGTGTTTTTAAATTTGTGCATTTGACTTAGGGTGATTTAACCTGCATTTTTATTTCTTTTTTCCATGTTTTTGTTGTATCTTTTTATTCAATTAGTTGCTCTTTTAATTTCGGATTGCGTATCAGTGGAGGATGCGCTCTCTTCTCTGTCCGGTACAGTTTATATTCTCTATACATGAATTTATTTATTATTATTATTATTTTTATTTATCGCCCGATTTCAAAATCGCAGTAAGAGTAAGTTAGCAACTAAGTAGAGTGAGTCCATGACGTTGGGGGGGTCTGTAGAACTCAAATAATAAAGTAATTAACTGAGCAAAAAACGGCTTCGCCGTTTAGAAAAAAAAACCATTAGAACTCATATCCCCATACTCACAGCCGTGAAGGTATACGAATAAAAACGGATTAGAGTTTAATTGAACGCAACGAACTATAATTTGAACTCCAATACCAGAGAACAAGGACTGTTTTTGATCAATGGTTATGTCAGAAAGAAAGTC
Organism: Lithobius niger; assembly: GCA_023313725.1. NCBI lineage: Eukaryota > Metazoa > Arthropoda > Chilopoda > Lithobiomorpha > Lithobiidae > Lithobius > Lithobius niger. Next base: position 41,587 of record JAHWFP010268511.1, read on the forward strand.
CGTTTCGTGTGAGTGAGTATATGTGTATTTTGAGTGCATTTATTGTGAAACAAGCAGAGTCCTAGTTAAGGTAGTTTTGTGCCTGTGTTTGTGTTTGAAGGTCGTTTGAGGTGGTTATTTCTAGTTCGTTTGAGTAATTACGTGTTAAATACTGTCTACGCATTTTATCTTTCTATTTTGTAGCGTTTTGCTGTTTATGGCGTCTATTTTGTGTGTGTTTGTGGGTTTACTTTTTGCGAAGTGGAGTTCAAATTATAGTTCGTTGCGTTCGAGTGAACTCTTATCCGTTTTTATTCGAGTACCTTCACGGCTGTGAGTATGGGGATACGAGCTCTAATGTTTTTTTTTCTAAACGGCTAAGCCGTTTTTTGTTCAGTTAATTTGTTGGCTTTTTTCGCTTCCTTTTGATTGTAATTGCTTCGGCCTAGTCTATCATTTGTGCAGTATGTACACTGTCCACCCAATTTTGATTTGCGAAAAAACTGAGCATTAGAAATGCGTATAATTAGGTTCATGTCCCGCCCAAGCTTCGTCCAATGTCTATTATTTTATGGCAACGCACTAGCGTGTGTCTCGATTTAGCATGTGTCATCTTGATGGGCAGTTGGTTTTGCATTGTTGCAGGCAAATACAATATCGTGGCAAACTATCGCGGAAACAATTCAACTGGCTTCCCGAAGCCCGCATTGAATAACTAAATAAGTCATTCAGTCGCACCCAGCGGTTTAAATCTTGAATATTTAAGCAACACCGGGACCGTTTCACTTTGGTTAGAGCTGGAAGGCCGACAATGCTAACTCGAATAAAACACGACGACAATGTTACTTTCCTCGTGCCCAAGCATCGTTGCATCGTTGTTCGAGTGAGTTTTAATCCATCTTGTGCGCCTTGTCTCTTTATTGTACCATTGTTACATGTTGCAGCATTGTGACATTTTCATATTGTTAGCCGCTCCGCCTCCGGTCCAGTTTTTGAAAATTCTCCTGCGCACGAACTCTAGTATACACGGCCGGTAATAATATATAATATATTTTATTATACACATTGCTCGAAGAATAAAACTTGTGTGAGCGACAATACACAGTACACACATATATAAATAACATATACATAAGAAAATAAATAATATATACATAAACTGAATAAATAGCACATACATACATATTTACACATGTATTGCTTTATTTACACTATTACTTGCATTATTATTATTTCATTCATTCCTACTATTATTCCTACTATAATAATAATAATATTAATAATAATAATCGCAGACCATCGCCCATTTTTCAGCAAGCATTGTCGCGTCGTTTAACACACACGTCTAGCGATTGTTTGTTGTGCAGGTGGATACGTTCGAAGAATTATTGTTTAGCATTCGCGATTGTCAGGAGAAGGGCAGCACACATTACTGAGCATGCGTTTGATAATTGGCGGAGCGAGCGGAGCGAGCGAGCGAAGCGTAGCCTATAACGGACACCAAATTGCAAAATGTTGGTCTGTTGGTCCGTTGGTTGCACTTTTTTAGTCTGGGTGGAGCCCAAACGAAAGGTCGGATTGAAATGAAATTTCGTACAATGCTTTATACCCCCAAAAGTATTGCAGAGCCAAAATTTGACGTAAATCGAACAATTATTATTGTAGAAATTTTAAAATTTTCGAATCTAAACACGCGCTAGTGTGTTGCCGCCAAGTAGACGTTTTATTGTTGTTGGAGCTTAATTGTTAGAGCGTAATTGTTAGTGTGTAATTGTTGTCAGATGGCGGCTCACTAGCAGACTGTGTCTTTTAACGGAAACCAACTTATACCTGATTTCAGCATACTGGTGTAAATTCCCTATGCGGTAGAAATCTTTGCAAATCGTTTGAATCAGGTGTCTTGGGTCCGGTAACAAAGAAAAACTCAACACGAAAATGTGGGAACGTGTCCTTCATGGAGAGAAAGTGTCCTCAATAACGTTGATTTGTGTTACTGGTGACTAGTAACTAGTCCGCAGGCTCCCATGTTAATTCTCATAGGGTATAACGACACGTCGACAGCTCATTAGGGAAAGTTGCCAGATCTAAATTTCGGCAGATAGGTAAAGCGTCATATGGGGAAGTGCCTTTTTCTAAAATGGGGGTTGCAGCTAGAAGCACGTGGTCCTGAAGTGGCTCGTAAGTGCAAAAGTATTGTTGTAACCATTGTTTGTATTGTCATCCAACAGTAGATTATAACATACTTAAGTGTTACACGCTTATCGTTTCAGTACCTTATTGTCATAATTCATTGTTGTTGCAAATCAGGTGGTTCACGAAGAGAAAGAGTATCTTTTATTGCAAAGGTTTGGTCGTTTTTTTTTTTTTCACCAAATCCAAATCTTTTTTTTTACGATACGCGAATCCAAAATGAATTATATGCCCCACGACCCGAATAAATTTCTCATTAGTGGTTCAATAAGACACAGGGTATCTTTTATTCCATATGAATTGATTAGGTCCTTGCAATTATCATACTGTTACGCTTGTTATTAATTTATTTGGAATGACAATAGCAAATGTGAAAATTATGAATGAGAACATTCATACAACAAAAATACCTCCAGGAAAAAAAGGTAGGGGTGACAATTACACCGTGGGAATTTTTTGTACATTCACAGGCCTATAAAAGTCGTGATATCCACCCAAAACCAAAACTGGTAAGAGAAGCCGCCAAGTTTACAAAAAGGGTCGGCCTTTCAAAGTAGTGATATCATTCAACCAGGGAAAGGCCGCCAAGGTTAATCCTATTAGCCAAGTTAATCGCACCGAATAATACTTTGGACGTTAAATGAAAACTTGAAGATTGCTACCGCTAGTAGCAATCTTCGAGTTTTCATTTAACCTTCGAACTATTAGTAGGTGCGATTAACTTGGCTAATAGGATTAACCTTGGCGGCTTTTCCCTGGTTGAATGATATCACTACTTTGAAAGGCCGACCCTTTTTGTAAACTTGGCGGCTTCTCTTACCAGTTTTGGTTTTGGGTAGATATATATCTGACACTCACCATTGTAAATTTGGAGTCGTGAATATAGTTAAGGAATTCCGACGAAGCATACACCATGCTAATGGTAGTCAACTGAACTTTAAAAAACACGGCAAATTAAATTTTGGTTGCTTCTTTCTACCTAATAATCTTTTTCGACGTAACTCAACGAAATAATAACATTTGATGCTTGCATTTAACCACTACAGTAACAAACGCAACCATAAAAACAAAAGGATTCCATTAACGACACACGTTAGTTTCATTTGAAAAAAGAATGCTTTGAAGATTATTCAATTCAACATGGCAACGAAAGTGGCGTCTACACTAGCGTTGGGAAACCCGAATATGAAACCTGAAATCGTCGTATCAAGGCCATGCGGTATTATAAAACGATATTGACATCGGACGAAACACGAAAGCACGAAATACGAAACAATAATACGCCAGCCTCTTTCAATTCCTGGTTACCACGGTAACATGAAGACTCGAAACCAAAACCGTGTTGCATCGCATAAAGGAATAGGCTTAATCTCGAACCCCTGTTGTAAGCTGCTACCAACGAAAGTAAATCGGAGATAAATATTAGGCCTAAACGCTAAAAATTAGGCCTAAAACCTAAAACTATAGTTTAAACCTAAATTGTGATGGTTATTTCTTTCAAATTATATAATACAGATCGCTGTTGCAGTCAGAGTTAGGAAATAATATATTATCTTGCATTGCTTGATAGAGGTGTGCCAGCTCAACATTTTCGTTGGTGGCGGTGTCAAATCTTATACCAAAGCAGTATTGTGAACCTTTTGAATCTTCTGACTATTGTTAAAAACTATCGTACTGATGATTGTTTGGCTTGCAGTTAAACGCCTTATTATGTGCTGTTTTATTTTTACTCGTGGCGATGGCCCACATCGTCAGTGTTGGCTGCGAAAAGGAGGCTACAAGTAACTAAACAAAAACTAAATGCTGGAGCAAACGAAAGCTTGTTAACGTAAATTTGGCACCTAACATAGGCCTACATAAAAAAAAGGCTAGAATAAAAAAAAAAGGCCAGCAAAGAACAGCAGTACGTCACACCAAAAAGGAAACAGCCCAACAAAGCCCATTAAGTATTGCACCCAGAATTTTAAGAATTATTAACAAATATGGTATCGTCATTAAAATAAAAACTAAATCTAAGTTTGAAATGAAGATTCGTTCGCTCCGCCTACAATAGGCCCAAAGCCTGTTTCCTAGTTATTGAAACGAGTGCTTGAGACATCTCAGCACTCAAAACCGTTGCTGAGATCCCAAAACAGCATTGACATCTTAGACCGCCCGCGCACTGGGTGGCCAGGTCGCGTGGCCAGTGGTCGTCGCGGCCAAAAAACACGGCGAAGTGCCACGCGGCCACGCCCGTTTTTCATTGATAATTCGCGATCACGTGGTGAAAAATTAACACGGAGCAAAACACTGGTCGCCTGCACGCCGCTCAGGATCCCAGTGGCCGCCGTGACAGTCTGGCCGCCGCGGCCAGTAAAAAAAGCAAGGGCAAAATTTTCCTAAGTCTAAACTTTTTTGTTAGCACCCTCCAGAACCGTAAAGGGTCAGATGATGTCTAATAGAACTGGTAGTTTTGAAAGTCCTTTTACGGTTCTGGAGGGTGCTAACAAAAAAATTTGCCCTTGCGTTTTTTACGGACCACCCTGTACATCCTCCCTAGTTCGAATCCCAGTCGGAAAAGAGGTGTTTTTATCTCAGATTTGTTTATGGACCACCTTGTATATTTAGCGGGCAAGTCGTCTGAGATAGGTTAACGAACAGCCTCTACAAAACAGTTGTAACGTGATGCAAGAAGACTCCGACCAGTTGTAGAGAGACAGCCCCGCTAGTAAAGGGAAGGTCTTGATTTCTAGTTCGGGCAGATGACTTTTCGTGCATTCTACGGTTTAGTAACAAGGCCAGTTGTTAATGCGCACTCTCAGCTGCTCAATTCAAATGTTCTGTCCCAGCGAACTTATTTCAGTGTTTCGACAAGTCCATTTTCATATTAATTATTCGCCAACATTCGTGAAAAGGACAAAATCCTCATTATGAGTGAATAGAGTAGTGCCCCTTTATACGACACAATTCTGTCATCATCAGTAGGTGTTGGAAGAGGTAGTTCATGGCTTGACCGAAATACGGAAAAATAAAATGACAAAAAAAAAAGCCCAACTGGCTGCGAATGCTATGTTCTGACTTGTGCGGCGTCTGTCAAGCAGTTGGTTGAGACTGTTGGCAAATCGTCAAAAACGATTTTTCTTGACTCCGATTTATTTTTATTTTTTATTTATTTTTTTACCTTTCGTTTTTTTTTCTCCCTTTTCTTTTTCCTCTTCGTTCGACTGGCCTGTGTGTTTGTGTGTGTGTTGGAGCAAGTCCATTGTTCTGCTTCATTTTGTGAGCAGGTGGCGTTGGTGAACGAGTGCCTTCTTACCTTGCTTTCCTATTGGTTCCGAACACTCTATTTTTGCTGCTTTTATTAGGATTGAACACCAGATTTTTATATCTATCACAAACCAAGCCAAGCATGTTCCATACTGAAGCAAATAACTTCATGGTGGGAAAGAGGGTACACCAGAAACCAAAGGTTGATACCATGTTTTTTTTTTATTTATTTATTTATTTTTTTTGTATGTGGCTCAAAAAATAAAGGGGTTTCAACTCGTTGAAGCATTAAAGGGATATACCCATGTGTTTCTGGTTTTTGGCAGTGGAGTCAACACGCTTTCGGGATGGTTCATTCTTTTTCGTTACAAATCCTAAGTAAGAAAATAATCGTAATAAATGTGAAATCAACTCCTTGGTCTATAAGTGATTCTTCATTGTCCTATATATGAAACTTATGAAGAAAAGCGCTAGTGTGTCGTCCGTCAAGATTTAAAGACAAAATCTCCGTCCGTCCTGTAACGGGTGAAGGTCACGTTTTAGGGTTTGAGGAAAAAAAACAATGCTTCAAAAAGGGGGAGGGGGAAGGGAGCTTTGAGGTTTCATGACACGTCGACAGCTGGTTCAGAAACGGCTGCAACCTCAATTCATCAGGATATTTTTCTGCTGACGCATAAAAGGCACACTGTCAAGATCTTTTACTGTAAAAAAAATATGTTAATATCATTGATGTTTGTCTAAGACGCTGGTAAGGAATAGCACGAAAAGAAATTTGTCAGTGTGGTGCAGTGGCAGGAATTTAGTGAATGTGGTTGGTTGATTAAAGATAGATGTTAGATAGAAGATGTTTGCAAACGCAAACAAGTAGATAAGCGATATTTAAAAGCACGATATCAGCAGGATTATCTGTCCTATCAAAAACATCTGTCAAAAAACTAATTATCAACAAAATATCAAAACCAGTTGCAAAATCATCAATAAAATCTACAACCAAAACATCCATAAAATAAAATTGAGCAAAAAAATTATTACCATCAAAATGACTCATAAAAAAAAATGACCATGAAACTTGTCCAGCAACTAACTTGCTGACAAAATAACAAAATAACCTGACTAACAAAACTGAGATTCATATTCCGAACGCTGACTCGGGACTTGACTACAGCTCAATATAGCCGAACTTGTTGAAGCAGATGGTATTCTGTAACCTTACTTGGCTGAAAACACAGACTTCAACAGTTCATCAATGGTGCATTTTCAAGGCTGAAATCCTATGAAGGTACAAGTTCACTCAAGTTGCCCCGTAAGGCAAGAAGCAGCTTCTCTGCTAAACCTGTGTGCATTGTGGGAGGCCTACACCTGACGAGGCAAATGTAGTGATGATCGCTAGTCTGTTCCTTCATTGGCATCGGTTACGTGGTAGAGTATAATTAGTCAGATGGGGTTGGAGGCCAAAGTGGAGTACTAAGTAGCACGCAAACGAATGTCATAATAAAGTGATGGTAATTACAAGGTGAATAAATTCGTATTTGCCATAGTTTCATATACTTTTTTTGAAAATTAATCTATAGTATACATAAACACTACGAAACCCTGGCTTGCATGCAGAGGATTTTTTTTACAACATATATTTTTAAAAGTGCGACTAGACTAGCAATACATGCATTAAAAAAACAGAAATGTATATTGACGGAAAATTCTTCAAAAATAAAAAAAGGAAATTCAAAATTTATCAGTGGTGGATAGGTTTTTAATTATCATCCTCCAAATTTTCCTTTTTAATTAGCTATTTTTTTCAATATTCCACATTTCGTTAGCTAGATTTTTAAAGACTGTAAGGAAGATCGTAATTTATCACTCAAGCAAAGGCCCCCCCCCCCCCGTGGTGTGGGAAGGCTTTGGTTATTTCCTAAATTCAGGTTCGTTACTTGCCTGTAACAGATTAGCCTGTTTTTAGATGTTCTTCTGTTTAGCTACTATTTCTCCAGGAACGACGATCTTCCTTGAATGTCGTATCGGCAGAAATATGAGTAGGCTACTCAGTTCAGTAGTCCGTTGTAGCTCCTGGTTTATTAAAATAAGTAAAAATATCATTTATTTATTTTGTGCTAATTTAACTTGGATCCCACTTGTTAAAATGCATGCCAAGAAAAGTTACTTGGATCCTTTTTTTCGTAAAAGTTGCATCCGGCTTTTACAAGCCATGAGACGTGATTTTCTGTAAAACCCTTCGAATTTACTAAATGTTTATTTAGGTAAATGTCGGATTCGTTTGGATACAAATATGTAACCTCTGTTGTTGACATGTAACCTTCCACTCGAGAAAAATCTAAATATTGTTAAATATTGTCATTTGAAAAAAAAGATCGACCTTTTGTCGGCCGTTTTTACGAATTGCATTTGTGACCATAGAAATGTATTTCAGCTAGGAGCCAGAAAACTGTAAGTACAAATGCGGTTGGAACCAATCTCGAAATCTTTTAGTTGGGCATTAAATAAAATTCTAGTTAGTTTAAAATATAAATTGGTATTTTAATCTTGGTTAAACTTACAGTTTAGTGCTTCGTTATTTGACACGATTCACGTAACGTAATGGCAAGAGCGCTCGCACTCGTAGGCTAGTAACAGCTGTTAGCTAGTGCCAATGGCGTATTTTAGATTTGCGTGTCAACTCACTTAGAGTTGGAATTTTTCATTTATCGAGCTTTAGTCCTATAGCTATTAACTCGTAGTATTGCATAGCATTATTATTTTTAAAATAAAAATAAATTAATGTCAGCGCATTTCAGTTTGAAATTAGTATTGCTAAACCTATGATCGTCAAACCGGAACCAGATCCAAGAGAGCCGTTTTTGGCCAATCACACGGCACGAGTTCGGCCAATGGGATGCTCGCGTGCTTGGATGCTCTTTTCTCAGTCTTGAAGAAAGCGCGGGCGTCTGAACGACGTTTTTTTTCCGGAAGTCAAGTTGCCGATCGCTGGAAATTTAGGACTGCAACATGTAGCCAGCCAATAATCGCCTTAGGCGCAAACGCCTCAAGGCAATCGTCGAATTGAAATGCAGTTTACGAAATTGAGTTAGGTTTTCAACAAATGAGAAGCTTGAGCTCTCCTGTTCGTCCGCGTGAAGGCCCTGTATTTCTGTATTTAAGGAAACGGACATTTGTAATCTGGGTCCCAAAACCACTCCAGATCGGCGGGACGCTATGCCTTTCCTAGAGTAGGCGCGCGCTTAGCCGAGTAGCGGATAAGCTGAAGATGAAAAAGTCGCGGTAGTACCATGACTTGGTAAGCTTTAGCTTTGTAAAGTACTTAAACTAAAATGTAGTCTAAAGATACTTTAGCTAATAAGATCTTAGGGGGAAGGGATCCTAAAATGATTTAGACCCCAAGAAGATTAATAACAACTAGTCCTAGCTCTTAAGCCCAACATTTCTTAGCCTACGCAATGAATGAGGACAAGCTAGTGTGAGGTCCACGGGTTCCTAAAAACCTTGATAATTTATTAATTTTCTTCCCGACCCAAAATCGTAAAGGGAAGAAGAATTAATATACATTTTTTTTGATTTTGTTCAAAATCATAACTTAACTTGTTTCATCGCAAAATGCCTGAAAATTGAGTTAAACTATTTTTAACTGGTTCCAGCCGTATGTTATGCACCCAACCGAAAGTTGTTTACCTTCAACGTTAAATAGTTAACGTGTAACTTGTGATATCTGCCATAAATAAATGTGCATGTTTGAAATTGACTTTTATTCTGACTTCTGCATGAATAAATTAAGCAGTTTTAAATCATAACAGAGTTAAGGTTAGGTCTCATTCGCGAATGAGTGGTGGCAGTTCTACCAGGATGGTCGAGAGGAAGGAGAATACTGCCAGTAAGAAAAAATGTTACGGCCCCCCCTAGGGACTTTAGCTAGGCTCCGTAATAAGACTTCTATAGCTTAATGTTCGTTAAGTTCGGTATAAGTTCGTTAAGTTCGTCAGGGGTACTATAACTATTATATATTAATAAACGTTAAGTTTTTTTTTTTAAATATGTTTTATTGCTAATTTTTTCTTCTCTTTTCTTCTTCCTTAAGTAAAAGTTCTTCACAAAACCACATAATTTTGGAATTGTTCAAATTTTTACATTTGGATCTTTTTTAAAGACATGCAACTAAAAAAATTGTTGCTTGTGGGAACCCTTTTGTACTTGCCGATTTTTTTAAGATTTTTCTTTTGAATACTTTTATTATCGATTTTTTTTGTATAAATTTCATAATCAAAAACAAATAGCTTTTATATAAATGCACGCTTCATAAAATCCACAGAAGAAAGTACAACATATCTCGTGTGAGTTGAAAGTTGCAAACGACTTTGTATAGTTTAACGTAGTTCTTTAACTTTCCACTTTGACGCATATCAACCTATTATTTTTCTAACCGTATTTCAGTCAGCATATAGGTACAGTTTCCCTCAACTTAATGTTTGTTAACGGTTTTGTCAATTATACTTAACACTAGTGGAAGCCCGTTCTACGCACGGATGGTGTTTGGAAACCCACCAACGAATGGAAATCCACAAAAATAATGGAAACCAGACAAATTAGACTTTTTAGCATATTGGTTACAAACGTAGATTTTCGTTTGCTTCGCTCACTCAATCAGCGACCCCAAGCCCGACACAACCCGGATCCCTTTTCCGGACCCATTTCCGGACCCACACTCCAGGCATCTACAATCAACCCATTTGCCCATCAACAATCAACGGGTTAGACTAATGTTTGAAATCCACAGCACATGCACCAAGAATTTTTAGGCACCGTAGCAAAGAAATACGTGGACGAAAACTGAAAAGCGATTAAAGTGATTGTTGAAGCGATTGTTAGATCCTTACTTCTTGGTGTTATCGTAATAGTCTTGAGTTTTACGATCTTATTAGGCCGCTAAAAATTAATTAAGTGGTTCTCGGGAGTGTTACTAAAAAAAATTAACACGAGAGGGCGGTGTTATTTTAACTTTTATCGCGATTTTTCAGATGCGGGCGATGGCTTTTTTTTTTATTACCAAACAAAACCAAATGAGTAACGTACATGTCACAAGTTTTTAGTTGTGACATGCCCCTTAGAAAAAAAAGGGTCTTTTTTTTTTTTTTTTTTTTTTTTTATAACGACTCTTACATTTGTTTCGAGGTGATCATGTGAATGGAGCAGAGAGCTGTTGTGGTCATCGGTTCCAGGAAATGTTTGAAGTGGTGGTGCGTGATCGAATTTTTTTTTTTTTTACACAATGTCATAAAAAAACGTTTTATGCTCTGAGAAAAAACCATGCGTGCTCTCCTGAGAACCACTTAATTAACTATTAGTGGCATTATGTATAGATAGGTGTTACCATAGGGAACTTATGCAAGTAACTACGCGTAGCAAGCGCATTTTCGAGACTGCATAGTCCTTCAAGTAACTCTCGAGTCCCGAGTCAGCGATCAAAATACGACCCTTAGTCTCCTTCCGTTTATCTAATTAACAAACGTTGTTACAGCGCAACGAACTTTGACCTCATCTCGCAACATCTTGCGGAAATTCAAGGAAGCATGCGCTTTTAAGCCCAACAATGTTGTAAGATTAACGCGGGCCCAATCTGACCTAATGACCAGCCTAATTTCTCTTTCTAATCAAGAGACGAGTTTTTGGTTGCGCCGCCAAGAAAATTTTATAACGGCTACGTCGCGTCCTGCGAACATTTTTCCCAGGGACCCCAACCGTTGTGAGCAAGCATAGGCCAGTGTTGAGTGTGGTCAGCTACCAGCCAAGTGGACGCCGGATCCGATCCCGCGACTGACATAATATGGGACTTAAAAAAGGCTGAAATTTGCAAAAAAAATTTATTCAAGTTCTAAATGGCATGAAATTCAACATTGAACTTACATATGCCAGTCATGCATATCAACCAGTCATACAATTCCTTTAACATTTACAGTCAAAGGTAAAAAGAATTTCCATTTATATTAAAAAATTTAAAATTATTACCTGTAAAACTAATTTAAAACACATAAAGTATAGAATTCATCAGAAGGGTAAAATATTCATATATACATTTTAAAAGTAGATGTTATTACTTGCAAGGATTCCGAAAAACGTACAATCAATCTAAAATTCGCTCTGAAATATGACACAACCTGTGCAAAATAATTCAAGTTAAAAAATATAGTTTCGCAGACTAAAATCAATAATAATAATAAAAAAGAAATATCATTTGCGTAATGGCTTTTCAACTTCATTTATTCAAGACCCATTTCTTTATTTCTTTTTTCATTATAATAAAGGCTGCGAAAATAATGCGAAAAATACGGAAAGGACTGTTTAACAAAAAGTGATTTAGCGACTCCCACAGAAACCCATCGGCACGTACTGGAGGAAGCACAAACTGTGTAACAGAATAACATAACAGCTTCCGTCGCGTAAAAGCGGCCAAATAACATATTTTTCCAAACGTTGGATGAATAGAATCGAGAACAATTAGCGAGAAGGTTCAATTTGCTAATCTTGACTGAAATCCTGTAATCGTGGAAATATGAAAA